>JAOUQT010068391.1:0-10341 GCA_025769995.1 Xyliphius kryptos
GTCTATAGACGTCCTATAATTCCAGCAGGCATATAAAAGAATATTGATTTGGGCCTGTAAGAGGGTCTTACGAGGTTAATTTGGTAAGAAAGGAGATCTCATCTGATGCTTCAGTATGCCCGCGTTTTAATATCCAGCGCTGGGACAGGTAGGTAGACAGTATTTGTTCAGAGTGTGTTTGACAGAAATGTAAAGCGACAGAGAAAAACGGAGAACAAGAAAAAGGCCGAACGCATGCAGCTGTCCTTGAGGACAAATAATAAAGAGGACACTGGGCTTAACGCGTAAGCTTTACAAATTTGACATGGCTTGAGACTGAATTTAGGACGAGCTTTCTCTCGTTCCCTTTAGAGGACAACTCTGGAATTTGACTCATCTGTTCCTTCAAGGACAGGCGTCATATGCACCGTGTATTCGGTGTTGTTTTTATGAGGAGATGTGTTGGGGAGAAGCCATAAAACATTTTGGCTCAAAGTTGGAGGAACTTTTTTGCCAGAACACTGCTGTTTTGTAGTCTATGACGAGCCCCAGAGGAGGGAAATCCAAACTCTTGGGCTATTTGTGCTCAGTCATGTAGGATGGATGTGGTGTCAGTCTCCCGTAAACGCTTGAAAAGCTGCAGCGCAGTGAAATAAACTGACACCGCGAGTCGCACTGGGCTGGACTGAAAAACGAACCCAGACCACGGGGATTTAAACAGCTGCAGTTCATCAGCAAGTCAAGATTTATTCGCCATGGATGTGGACAAGGCCGGGAACAAGCTGCCCCAGCAACAACACACTTGCCCTTTATGTAAAGAAAAATATACATAAACAATATATACATATAGATCATATCTTTATATGTATTTATAGATATGCTACCTCCATATCTATCATTCATTCATTATCTTCTGCTTAATCATCTACGAGGGTTTAGGGGGGTTCCCCATGCCCACCCAGGGGAGAACGTCTCCGGCACCAATCGATCGCTGGGCACACTCACTAATACACAGAGACTATATTTGGCAATTTAGAGCAGTCAGTATGCCTTGAATTCATGTGTTTGGAATGTGGGAGGAAACCGGAAAACTCAGAAAAAACCCAAGTGGACAAATCTACATTGGGATTCGATTGGAATTCAAACCTGGATCTCCAGCCCTGAGAGGCGAATGTACTAACCACTAAGCCACCGCCCTAAGTACTTTAATGAAAGAAAAAAATTAAAAGTACGTCTCACTTTCCTACGGTCGATGGTTTGTTCGATATGGCCCTTGACCACAAGACCCCACCAGTGCCATCAGATTTTTAATTGCCTCAAACCTCACTCTATAATATGTTCATTTGAAATATATCACTCATTCAAAAACAGTTGGCTTTCAACTTTTACATTATCACATTCTCCACCGAAGTGCAGCAAGCATATTCCGGTAATTATATTATGTATTTCCAATTTGTTTCTTTACATACTCTATAATCCTCTTTACTCTGTTTACTGATGATCAGTACAATGGACAGCGCAGTTAGAATTTGGGTGCTGGATGATTTTCAGTGACTTGGTGGTGGTGACCTCATGTTCCTCCACCATCATCCTTTCTGCAGCATCCTGTAATCAATGATGAAGGAACTACTTTTCATCATTTTACACCCATAAGGTGGAGTAATAAGTTGGAGGTGTTTCTGGATACAGGGTTTAACAAAAGTTTGACGAAATTAAATGGAACTGCTCGTCCTAAAACATATAACAGGAAATTCAGAAATACACAGACAAACATGTTGGCACAACGTTCACATCAAGAAAAAATTTAGGATTTTATAAAATAAACTAGTGGAATAGCTAATGTGGAGAACTGTAGGTTCAGTGTAGATCACTAGGTTTTTCAAGGACATGATAAAGAATGACGGAGCCAAGTTTCAGCTTTGTAGGTCCTCAAGAAATGGGAGAGTTAGTAATGAGTCAGAGAGTCAGTGAGGGTTTTGCCGTTTATAGATATAGATTGAATCTTCAGTTTAACTAGTGAGGAAGTAGCTAACATACCTGATATCCATGGCAATAGTTACGCAGTTACGTTATTATAATTACTATAATTTTTTTTAAATCAAAGTTCTTTCTGTGTGTATTCACTTATTTTAATGTAATGATCTCAGTTTCATCTTTTAAGGCGAAACAAACAAAAGCAGTGACATGTTCACATAACCATCACGTCAGAGCCATGTCGTCTAACAAGTGTTCCTGTTCCCATTCCTTCAAGTCTGCTTGTAAATGTTGAGTGAGAGAGTAAAGATCTTTCCAGGAAGTTAAACCTCCAGTTGATTATGAAGTCCTTCATGTTTGTAAAAGTGCTCATTTCCTGTTTATCACAGTAAAAACTTCTCTTTGTTGGAGGACAGGACTACCACTCGAATTTGATTGGGGGGGGAGGGGCGTCCGCATTAAAGCAAGCGTGTGAAAGTACCTGCCCTCTCAGCATCACGGCCCGTGGCGCGATAAATGGACCTGACTGCCAGCGTCCCCACCAGGGCCGAGAAGGATGGCGTCATTTTCAAGACGAATGGAGCGCGGAGCTTTTGGGTACACAACAGAAATCCAATGAAAGGGAACATCGCATCATTTGATGAGGCACTCCGAGGGTCCCAGGGGAAATTGAGACCCGAGGCTATATGACAAATATACGTTAGTCGAGGTGATTTTCAAAACGGCCCACATATCGCACCGCCTGCAGCCTCACACCCGTCACCCTTACCGCATGATTTCCGCCGCTTCATATCAGTCGCGTGGCTTTCAGACGAGTTTTAATCCCTTTAATGTTTAGGACGTGTCACCACAGTCCAGTGCTCTACACAATCATTATTACGTACCTGCATCCTGTCGTTACCGTGAGGTCAATCTTTCTGATTGACTGCGTTCTCAAATTCAAAGTGTTCTCCGTAATAGTAGCTACTGTGTCGGAGAAAATCTTCATAGCTCTTCACAATAGAAGTCAAATCACGCAAGAGATCTCCAGCTGCATTGACTTGTATAATTTTAAACATTCAGGGAGGCACAGCGGTGTAGCAATTAGGACCTCCGCCTCTTATTATTGGGGACCCAGGTTCAAATCGCAATCTGGCTGGAGTTTTCATGCTCCCTGTGTCTGCATAGGTATTCTCTTGGTTCTCCAGTTTCCTCTCACAGTCCAAACACATGGATTCTAGGTGAATTAGCTGCTCTTTATTGCCCTTATCTAGGGTGTGTGCCTGTGTAAGTACATGTGGATTGGTGCCCTGTTCTGGGTGTATCTGCATGTTCTCGCCTGGGCAAGTAATGAGTGATGAGAAAAATAAAAGTTGATCAGGGTCCTGAATTAGTTCATTTGCTGTAATCACAAAGGTGGAGCAGGTTCAGACTAAAACCAAAAAGTCTTGTTGAATCCTCAACAAGGGGGTTTGCATGTCCTCCTCATGCCTGTCTGGGTTTCCGCCTACGTACCAAAGACATGCTAGTAGAAACGGATAGTAAACTCTTTTTATGACTGCATCACTGCAACCATCCATTGCTGCTGTTCAGATGTTAACATCCTAAATAAACCCATCAAACTAAACTTTAATTGTATCAGCAGAGTTTCAGTTGTAGGGGGCAGTCGTATGTCGATTCCCGATCCCACCAAGAAGCTTGACTGAAGTGCCCTCAGGCAAGGCACCTAAACCCAATTGCTCCCTGGGCACACGTGTGCTCACTTCACTCAGTGTGTGTATAGAAGTGTAAGTACAGTGGACAAAATAGATCACGTTATGACTTTATGAAATGTTCCCATCAAAGCTGCACACACGTTTACAAAATTGTTGAAGCTCAGTGAAATCTGATGGTGATCAACAATGGACTTTAGATCAAAGACTCTGACTTTTTCACCTCAACACCCTTCACCTTCTGGTCTATAATGCGATAGTAAGGATTTACGCATGCACGTCTTGAAATATCATGACTTCGACTTCTAGGATTTCCGCAATCTAAATATTCTCAGTACGATTTCTTGGATTTAGTAGTCATGCTGGAATCTCCTCTGACTGTCTTCAGATGACGGTCCTCCAAGAATCTGGATGAACCTTTTCCAACAACCCACCTGTGCCCAAGAGAAATACTGTAAATACCTTACTGTATTTGAAGTAACGTGCTCTATTTGTTTTTTCAGAACCGACCAAAAAGTTCAATCCTGGTTTCATCTGACTGACTATGTCACACGGGTATAACAATATTCTATTAATGCTATAAATGGGAAAGTTCTAGAAATTGCCATTTTGAAAACCCACGACCGATTGACCTTAAAGCAGCAGAAAACCAAATTCTACGTTGAGTCCGATTCCTGAATGTATTTCCCATGTTCCTCAGTTTTTCTACCTTCCCTTGGTTGTCTCGTAATATTGATCTGCAGGCCCACAGATTAGACACCCAGATAAATGATGTCGAAGGAGGTGGGGAACCTCTGGGGGGCCATTTCCTGACACCTTCCTAGATTACAGCCTGACACGACTCCATCTCCCGGCCCAAAAGCCATCAGCGTGCCGAGACGCGAGGAGGTCATTTATGAAAGAACCTGAAAAAAAGCCTCCTCAATTATGTTTGGATCTAAGCAGCGGGGAGAACCGTTCGGACTTCAGAGTGTTAAAGAATTCATGAAATGAAAGCATGATATGGCTTTTCACGCCCGGAGCCGCTCGTTTCGAACACACCGCTCCCGCTCGCCCGACATTGATCCATCCTTGAGTGTTTGGCTGCAGGACTTTAAGCCAAACTCCACGCATTAAGAGAACGTCCGTCGATACGATGCCGAGGGTAATGATTTTCTTGTCCCGGCACATGTTCTTCACTAAATTGGCTGTGTAGACCCCCTGCAACATTTCATTCCATTCCAGCATGTTGGAATGTCGCGACAAGAGCAGGAACAAAGTCCTCTGAAATCCATTTGGCTCTGACTTCTGAACCAAATTGCTTAATTCTGCAAGCACAGAATTCCATTCTCTTAGAAATCCTATATACAGTGCCGGTTGCCTTCCTCCGGGTTCGAAATCTCACTCTGAACAGTTTGCGGAATGGGATCCACTAGGATTTTCTTTATTTAACTATACACAAAGGCTACAGGCTTTAACATGAAGAAATACCTTAAGATATAATTCTACATTTATTCAAACGTAAAGCCACTGACACCAACATCCATTACAATTTCACAGGGGGTACAATGCACCACAATTCAGTGTCCTCCCATAGTGCACCAGCATAGCTGATTTGGCGAGATACCTTTCTTCAATTTATGTCGTCATTAAACTTTTCCGCCCTCTATTATCCCCTTCACTCTGTCCGTGCCCCAATTGCGATCAAGACCACACAATCACGATCCCGTCCCATGACACATGCCAATAACCATATCCTCCATTGAGATAAAGTTACTGGACATTTTGATTCTATTTACGGAATGTTACATAGAGTGGTATCCAAAAGTTTGTGCACCCATGATCATTTTTTTTTCCTTTGTAAATTATTGCTTGTTCGGATCAGCAATTTCATTTTTATATCATATAGAGGGCGGCACGGTGACTTAGTGGTTACCTTGTTTGCCTCTCAGCGCTGGGGATTCCCGGTTCGTTTAAAAACATGGATTCAAGGTAAATTTAATGCTTTAATATATAAATCATATATCAGAGGAACACAGTGATATTTAAGAGGTTATAAGTTTATAGGATTTACAGAAAGTGTGCAATAATTAATCAAACAAAATTAGGCAGGTGCATAAAGTTGGGCAGCCTTGTTGTATTTATTTGAATACCACTAATTAATGTAACACAAAATTTGTTTTTTTAAGATGATTGACCCGTGACCTACATACAAAGGTGAATCCAAAGGTGAATTATGAAAAAGGGTTAAGGTAGCCAATTGCATGTTTATCTCCTCTTTACATCTTCTCTGAAACATAGTGAGACCGGTCACTGTCAACCCACAGACCAGCTCCAAACAGCTGCAACATCATCTTGCTGCAGATGGTGTCACTGTACATCATTCAACTATTCAGCACACTGCCCAAGAAGAGGCTGAATGGGAGAGTAATGCATAAAAGGCCTTTGTCCACACGCTACAAACAGTCGCTTGAGGGATGCTAAAGCCATCCAACAAGCCAGCTTCATTTTGGAATAAGGTGCTGTGCACTGATGAAACAAAATGGAGTTATGGCCATCTCAGTCCCCAGACCTAAATATTACTGAAAATCTGTGGCGTGATGCTCGGAAACCATCAAACCTGACTGAACTGGAGATGATTTGTTAAGAAGAATAGTCCAAAATACCTTTAACCAAAATCCAAACTCTTATTGGAAGCTATAGAAAGAGTTTAGTCTTTTGAATATTGATGTAATTTTCCTGTTGGGGTGCCCAAATTTCTGCACCTGTTTACTAATTTTGTTTCAATAATTATTGCACACTTTCTGTAATCCTATAAACTTCATTTAACTTCTCAAATATCACTGTGTTCATCCACTATATGATATATTTAACTGATCCAGACAACAAATGAAATAAAAAGGAATATAAAGGAAAATCATCGAAATCAGGGATGCCCTAACTTTTTGCATACCATTGTATTAAAAAATGTGACCTGCACAAAATTAAAAACACATATTCTGTTTTATATAAACAAATTAAAGTCTTAAACTCTGAAAGAAAATAATATTTAATAGCCACGCGTAAATATAAAGAACAAAGCAAAGAACAGTTTATGGAAGGCCCTATTCTGTTCCGGGCGGCTCAGTGGTTTGCACCTCTGTCTCTACATTCTGCCCATGTTTATGTGGGTTTTCTCCAGGTTTCTCTCACAGAATAAAAACAAATCGATGCAAGATGAATTGGCTGCTCCAAATTGCCCAAACTAATCTGCCCCTATATAGTGTGTCTGTGTGAGTGTTTATTCAGTAAACGATTTAGATTGGCTCCCTGCCCAGGGTGTATCTGCCCAGCGCCCATGTTCTCCCCGTGTCCTCGTAGTTTTCTAGTTTCCACCCAAAAACATGGATTCAAGATGAATTGGCTACTCTAAATTGCCCCTATAAGGTGTGTGTGAGTAAATGTTGGCCCAGCAATAGATTGGCGCCCTGTCCTGGGTGTTCAGTGCCTCCCCTGGATGGGCATCGGGGACTACCAACTCTCACCCCACGACACTCGCAGAGGTTTAAGCGGAAGATAATGGAAGGATGGATGGACGGTGTCTGACCTCACAAAGGCTGCCCTTAATTAATGGCTAAAACTTGCTTCCCTTTTTGAAAGATATGAAGCTATTCTATATAAAAATGGGAGCACCAACTTAAAATATGATGACGTTAAAGCTCCTGAATGTAAAACGGGTACAAGCCCCAATACTTTTGTCCATAAAGTGTAAAACTGCTAAAAACTTTTGACACTATTTGAAAAACTTTTGACACTATTTGAATCTCCCTTTTTTAATATTATTAACTGACCTATACACAATCTGTACATGGCTGTCCTACACTTTAATGCTGCCCGGCCACTCAAGGAGGATGACTCTTCCACTGAGCCTTTGCCCTCCCAATGTTTCTTCTTAAAAACTAATAATAATTTCATATCAGGAAGTTTTTCTTGCCACTGTTGCTTCGGCTTACTCTTTGGGGGTTCAGGCTTTGAACTCTGTAAAGCTGCTTTGTGACATCACAGTGCTGTAAAAAAAGTGCTCTATAAATAAATTACTTGAACTTGACATTGACGGTTTATGCTTAATGGTCAGCAGACCTACTGTGCGAAGTAAAAGGTGAGTTGTAACCCCTTTTCTACAGGTCACTATTGTTTACCGTCTAATGAGACATTTTTCGGCCAATAAGAGACAAAAAAGCCTAGAGCTGCACAGATAATTGCACAAACAGTACATCATATTAATGTTAATGAGCCGATTAACATTACAAATTTATACATACGTCTTATTTATGATTAACGCCTAATGAGTTCAGCAAAGAGGCGCCAGACCGTAATGTAGCATATGTCACGCATTTTGGTCGGCAAGGAGTTTTAATTATTGTGTGAAGCTACATATTTATAGAATTGTTTGAGGATGGCTTTAGACAGACAGGATTCCAATGAGCTACCAGAGTGAGGATGAAGAGCCGCAGATGACTCTCACCTCTGGTCAATACCAATATAGGACCTGATAGGATGAGGTCACTGAGGTCATATTAACCTGCAGGTGTATATACTGTTAATACGGCTGTGCCACCCACAGAAGGAACCTCATCATTAATGCAGCGCACCGGCTTAGTCAGGATTTCATCAGCTGCGTTTATGTTGGGATCCGTAAAAGAATAAAGATATGGGTAATTGGCATGGTATTGGAAGTGGCATGGAGTAAATGTGATGTCAGAAGCAGGGTGATGGAGGGTGGCACTATCTGATGGAGACTTCTCTGATCCGTCTGGACCCTGTCTGGATTTTGTCTGGATTTCGAGGGATTACATCATTTCCACCGAGTCCTGTCTGTGGACTAACAGCGCCACCTGCTGAACACCAATCGCCATTTTTCACATCTTTCCACATCTCGACTTGTAAGGTCGGGCACAAATGATGCCACTGAACCTGCGAGGAACCCCTCCCACCCCTTCCTGACAGCGTGAAGAGGAATTGAGTGTATTGACATGGCAACCCTGGTGTGTGGACATCTTTTAAAATGGAAGGGGGTGGAGGGGCGAGGAAAAGGAAAATGCATCATGTCTTTATGACCCTGTTTTTGTGTGTGTAGCTTTCTAATGGGTCATAGGTAGTGATGGGGTGATTTGTTACCGAGGAGGGGGTCTGTTCACAATTAAAGCGCGTGGGTCGCCCTCCGTCCCTCCTTTCCGCCCTCTCTTTCTTTGCTCGGTGCTTGAAGGGATGGATGCTGAGCAGATGAGGTCTCTCATTATCTGAACACACCGCGGAATCCATCACTGTGCTAATTTAGAAAGGGCCCTGGCCGTAGGGAACGTGCGCTCACTGCTGTATTTAATTCAGACCACCCACTGTTTGATTAGTTATTGATGGATTGGAGCTCAGCCCAACTCCATTGAACTACACACCATGTCTGTGCGAGTAGATAACAGATGTACATTAAACTCAAGGTTCAGTACATCACCACAAGTATGCGGACATGCACCCATCACATCACTCTGTCCCTGCTGAACACCATGATTCCATGCCACTCCTCCACCTCACTACCTGCATTTACCAGTTTCAGCTATACTTTCACTATAAGATACACATTTTTAAAGATGATCATGTTTGATGTGGGTTGTCTTAAAAAATTCAATGTGGGCGCACACATTTCTTGTCATCACTTCCACCAAATAGTGATTTTTCCCTCTGAAATTACATTTTAATAATTTCAATATATTAAGTGAGCCTTCTGAGAAAAACTTTATAATGTTAAAGTTGAAAGGCAACTGTTTTTTTCAAATAGCTGTTAACCGTTCAACACTTGGGTGGCGAGCATGTTTACAGCACATTTCATAATTCACTCACTAATTAGCTTATTTGGCAAGATAACTTTCTTCAGTTCTGTCTTCATTAAAGTTTTGGGGAAGCAAAGCGGTTCTGTGGGATTGGACAAGTGGTGCTTGCTATTGACGTACAACTCGTAGCATGCCTTACAGCTTTAGCTTGAGGTTAGCCGTCCCACACCTTCCCCTCCAATCTACCCGTGCACCAGTTGCTGTACGCCAAGAGCATAGAGTCTTCACCTCCACTCCACTTCCTCTCCACTCCATCTGTGCACCAATTGCTATACACCAAGAGCCTCACGTCCTCCCCCTCCACTCTACCCGTGCGCCAGTCGCTATAGATATGACACACACCAATGACACTTAACACTGCACAATAAAATAAAGGGAACACTAAAATAACACATCAAAGATCTCAATGAATAAAATATTTCAGCTGAAAATCTTTATTTAATAGATAATGAAATGCATTGAGAACAAAATAACATAAAAATGGTCAAACTCAAACTTACAGTGGTGTGAGTGTTTGCCACTTCCTCATTTCCTGTTTTTTGCAGGTTTGTCACACATAAGTGAACAGCATTTTAAGGTCATATCACAGCATCTCAACAGGATTCAGGTCAGGACTTCGACTACGGCACTCCAAAGTCTTCATTTTTTCAGCTATTCAGAAACGGACTTGCTGGTGTGTTTTGGATCATTGTCCTGCTGCAGAACCTGTTTGTTTCACCTTGAGGTCACCAACAGATGGTTGGACATTCTCCTTCAGGATCGTTTGGTAGACAGCAGAATTCATAGTTCCATTTATCACAGCAAGTCTTCCAGGTTCTGACACAGCAAAACAGCCCCAGACCATCACACTACCA
>JAOUQT010068410.1:0-10341 GCA_025769995.1 Xyliphius kryptos
GTCTTCCAGTTAGTGTTCGGGACTCAGACACAATCTCAGTCTTCAAGTCTAGGCTGAAAACGTATTTATTTAGTCAATCATATCCTTCATAGTCCCCTATAGTTCAGAGCTGGAGGGTTCATGGTCATAGAGTGTTTTAGTAAACTGGGATGTTTGGATGCTGTTGCCCGGCCACTCTCAGGAGATCACTCAGGTTAGTTGATGGTGGAGTGGCTGGCTACTTTATTTCCCAGGGCTCCCTCATGTCTGCGTCACCTTCTGGTTCTACCCTCTTGTTATGATGCCATAGCGCTAGTCTGCTGGAGTTTCTGCTTGCTCTCTGCACAACCTGTGTTTGAATTGTCCATTAGATAGTTGATTGTGTCTAACTCTCTTTATTGTTAGTTATGGAATTATGTATGTGGTATATATGTTTTACATATATATATATATATATATATATATATATATATATATACATATCTACAAGTTACTATATCTCTGTAGCATATCAAAGATTCTGACAGTTCACCCATTCTCATAGATTGTTTGAACCTTCTTAAGACACATAGTAACATACAGCTGCTTATAACAAAATTCAGTTAAGGCACAAATAAACAAAGATAAAGGACTTTTTCACACTGAATGTAAACTTTGTTATTAAAAGTTCAACTGATTCACATTATTAATTCTGGCTTCAACCCTGGCTTGAATTATACAGGTGCATCTCAATAAATTATAATATCAAAAAGTTATTTCAGTAATTCAGTACAAACTGAATGCTTACATTATATAGATTAATTACAAAAACTGTGATCTATTTAGTGTTCATTTATGTTAATGTTGATGAAGGACTTGGCATCTGTCCACACAGCCAGAATTACCTGGATTAATAACCACAGTATCACTGTGCTTCATTGGCCAGAAAATTGGCATGACCTATGAAATTTTATTTATTTCTATAATTCCATTCAAAAAGTAAAACTTGTATTTATAAGCATTCATTACACACATACTAATATATTTAAATTGTTTATTTCTTTAATTTGATGATAAATGACAACTAATAAAAAAAACAAATTCAGTATCTCGGAAAATTATAATATTGTGAAAAGGTTAAAAATTGAAGAAATAAAAAAAACCCAATCGTAACTAAAGCTCTTAAAAAATTTATAAAAAATATAAAGCTCGGAAAATATTTTTGCAACTATTAGCCACAGAAAATTTGGGAATATGTAATGAACTCTATGCTTGGCTTTTATGAAAAACCCTGTGCAGGAATACGGTCACATGCAGTGAAAAAAACAAGAATAACCCCTCAGAGAGACACCACTTTTAACTGTAAAACAAGGAGAGTAACAAACTTTAATGATAATATCTACTTATATTATGTATTATCCTTGTGTAATGATACAAAAGTGACGTTACAGAGGAGAGAAGCTAAACCCCTTAAATATGTGTTAGGCATTTCTTTGACACTGACACAGTTTGACAGAAAGTTATTAATGTTTATTTAACAATCTGATAAATATAGTTAAACAGTGACAGCAAAATATAGGACTTAGTTGAGCCCATAAGAAATACAGGTTCATTTTGCTCCATTTTTGCAGGAGACATAAATAGGCTATGATTTGTGTACAATGGGCATAATTCTCACACTATGGTAGTGGATGGCCTCTGCTTGTTTTTAGATGTTCCATATGGCATTCCTATATAACATTCAAATTTTACCAGTGTGCCACTAAAATTTAGCCAAAAAAGATTTCTGAATAAGACAGTCTTTTCAGAAAGCTAGGGTCCAGCATTCTTGTTGAAATTAATTACTCCCTCTTTCAGAGTAAATGTACTGGAAAATATTCTCCATATCTGTTGCTCTTCACAAAAAGGCACTTTGATTGTACAGTATCTAGAACACCTAGGGAGGTTAGGCCATCTTTAAACCTAGTAAAAAGGAAACAATTATGTAAAGTTAATGTGTATTTTATTTGAAAATCATAGCGGCAAAACCTAGCTTTGAGGACCTGTGACAGGTGTACTATAAAATTGAATGCCAGATTTGATCTTGTGCTCGAAATCTTAGAATTGTCATGTTAAAATTTAAAATACAAATACTTATTCACAGGGCTGCAAATGTTACTGATCCCAAGATATTAATTCTATTGAAAATATGTGGAACTACCTAGATCAAAGAGTAAAATTCCAGGAACAACATCTACAAAATCAATGCAATTCTCTGATGCAAGAGCCAAACATTGATACTTCCCACATCTAGAAATTCAGTGACAAATTGAATCTCAGATGTTTGTGTCCAGTGGGCTTATTTTCACGACTATAAATAAACCCTGCATTTTTTTGTATTACTGTATTTGGTAAAATGAAAACCAAACAAAATGTTTCAAAAGGTGCACGGGGCCATTAAAGACCATACCAGTGAGCTCAATCCAATGCTTGCCTGTGCAACTGCATTTTGTAGTTGGGATTCAGTCTCAGCCTGTTAGATATAAAATGTAAAAATAAATTAAATATAAATTTATATTGACTTATTTTGAATAGAGATATACAACTGCTAAACTTCTGTTACTGAGTGCATGCAAATAATATATTTTATGTATTCTGTATATTCTATGTGTTTTTCCCCCTCTAGTGTCTTAGACAGTTGTTATTCCTTTTAAGGTCGTGAGAACCTAAGATGATCTTACAGTCTGTGACAGAAAATAAACAAACCCAATCTTTCGCTAAAATATTTATCACCTCCTCTTTCAGGTTCAAAGTAAATAATGTTAAAACCTTCTCACAAGGGTTCTGAAATGGAGCCTGAAAAGGTTAACCAACAGCAAAACCTGTTGCAGAGCTACACACAATCCAGGAAGTGGAGTTAACCTGTATTTGAAAATATGCTTACCGACTGCATCTGTGACCTGGTTTCTTCATCAGCTATATGTTTAGTTTCGACCTTTACATTGTCTGGCCCCTTTTAAAGACACTCGGACAAGAGTTCAGACAGGAACCATGGGCTCTCACCCCATGAGCAATTGACATTGCCATTATCTGACTAGCATAGAAGTATCCATCGTCTTTTATTGCAAAGGTTAAATTACATAAAATAGCACATGTCAAAATGTTACATCAAAGATTTTCACTCATGGTATTATTTGATCATTTTACTTTATCCAAAATAAATCATTAAAACACTAAAAATTCATACTTTTCCCCCCACATATTTCAATAAATATACTATTTACTGGAACAAATTCAAGTGTGTAAATTCAAGTGTGTCCTTTTACACTAATATAAATTACTTTAAAATAATTTACTGTTAGAGTTGCAAGTAAGGATTTTAGCATTAGGTGGACCCTCAAAAATATCAATTTTGTCGTTGATTTCATACAGACAAGCAAAATTCCTGAGTAGGGCCTCCATTGTCCACAGCACCCTCAGAAATTCTATAAACATCTGTAAACTAAACATCTACCTTCTTCTCAGGTGAAAACTTGGATCTGCTCATGACTCCATCCCACACATTTCCCACAATATTATGATATTGAAGCATACACGGCTGTCATTTGTAACGTCAGAAGCAAACTGCTACATTATTCTGTCCAGGGATATATTGAAATCACTAAAACAATAATAAAAAAATACAAAGTTAGTGCTAATAGAATTGTAAAATTTATGAAAGTCTTATCCATAATATTGTAATAAAGACTTATTAAAAATTTCAAAAAACTTTTGTGAAGCCAAAGTAAATTGCATATACAGAGAAAATTTTTAAACATCAAGAACAACCGTTGAAACAAAAAGACAATTATTGTTGACAAAGTGCCCTGCAGCTTGCTTATTCATCTTGCTGCTAGAAATCAGCGCTAGCATGTATTAAAAGATTAAATAATAATATTTTACTTCTCACCTATGCTGGAATCTAAAGACCTTGATATGTTTTCCTAGAGATCAGGATCATCCGATATGTATTCTTCCTCAAACTGGTCGAGATATGTACTGCAAAATAACAGCATTAAAATCAAAATCGTGATATGAGAATGATATTGTATTATACCACGAGATTACATTGTAATATAACGGAATTATATCGCATTATGGTGCCTGAGTTATTAGGCTTCTGGAAATTCGGTTATACAAGTATTACAACTTTTTAAAAAGAGTGTCAGACGTGTTTATATCTGCATAAAAAGGAAGAGGTCAAAAGAAGAAGAAGTGCATTGAGAAATGCATTGGCGTCCATTCTTTCCTCTGTGGGGGTAAACCAAAATGTATTAGACTCATAAGGGCGGTCACACACTTGATTTAATATTAACACTGGGATTAAATAAAGACAATATTGTTATACTTTCACAGTCTGATCTAATTTCAGACCATTATATCATCTCATTTAAAATTACTATGTATCAAAATAGTAGCGTTTCATGCCAGTACAGGCTCAAATGCACATTTTCAACAAGTACTGCAGATAAATTTGGGAGTTTTCTAACAAAATTATCAACTTGTTTGCCCTCCAATCCCATTGAGCTTAATCAGGCAGCTAAGCACCTAGATTCAATACTTCATTTAACTCTGGATAGAGTAGCCCCAATTAAAAGAGGATTAATTAAAGAGAAAAAACTAAACACCATGGTATAATGATTTCACACGAACCCTAAAACAGACCACCAGGAAACTAGAACGTAAATTGTGTCCAACAAACCTTTTTTGTATCAAACAGCATGGAAGGAAAGTCTTGTAAACTATAGGATAGCTCTTAGTGCTGCTATAAATATTTCTACGCGCTAATAGAAGAAAACAAATAATCCTTGCTTTTTATTTAAGACAGTAGCAAAACTAACAAGACAGAATACCACTGCAGAAGCGTTTCCACCATTGGGTTGTAGTTGCGACGAATTTATTAACTTTTTTAGTAATAAAGTTAAAAATATAAGGCTCAAAATCAATACTGTAAATCTTAACCCGAGTAACCCAATTCAACTAGACATCAATATATTTACCTTAGACCAGAGATCGTCTTACTTTAATCTTCTCCAAGAGACAGAGTTCATTTCACTAGTTTCATCATCAAAATCTACAACATTTATATTAGATCCCATATCCACAACGCTACTCAAAAATGTACTTTCCGGAAATAATCCAACCATAAAAATTATCAATTTATTTCTAGTTCTGGTAAGTAATGGTACATGTCCCTAAAAATAGCAGTAGCATTTAAAATAGCAGTTATAAAAACCTTTGATTAAAAAGCCTAATCTTGACCGCTGCTAGCTGTCAAATTATAAACCAATATCTAATCTCTCCTTCCTCTCCAAGATCAGTTATGTTGATACCTAAATAAAAAAAAAGATCAGGATTTAGGCCCCATTATAGCACAGAGACAGCACTGGTTAAAGTTGTGAATAATTTGCTACTGGCCTCTGATCAGGGATATGTTTCTATGCTAAAATTGCTTAAGTGCAGATTTTGACACCATCGATCACGCTATTCTTCTTCATAGGCTCGAAAATTTTGTTGTAATTAAGGGAACAGCCCTGTCATGGTTCAGGTTTAATTTTACTGACCGTTATCAGTTTGTATATGTAATTGGCCTCTATTCTATGCACATAGGGTAAAGGTTGGTGTTCCACAAGGTTCTGCTCTATATGCTACCTCAGGTAATATTATTCGCAGACATGATATCAACGTCCACTGTTATTCTGATGATATGTAGTTATATGTGTTAGCCAATTCTGACAGACACCAATTTACTCAAGTTGAGGAATGTGTGAAGAACATTAGACTGTGACAATTTTCTTTTACTTAATTCTTATAAAACTGAAATACTGTTATTAGAACCACAAGAAGCTTATATTTTATTGTCTCTGGATGTTTTTTTCAATAACACCATGTTCAGCTGTAAAAGACCTTGGTGTGATTATTTATTCTAGACTTTCCTTCAAATCGCATGTAGATAATACCACCGGGATAGCATTCTCTTTCTTTAGAAACATTTCTAAGATCAGAAATAGACTGGCACTGAATGATGCAGAAAAACTTGTCCGTAGCTTTGTTACCTCTAGGTTGGATTACTGTAATGCTCCGGTGTCTGGTTGTTCCAGTAGGTGCGTAAACACATTAGGCTTGCATTCTTGCCCGTGTGAAATAAAAATTTCTTGAATTTTTTTTAGATAAGAATAATTCTAAAATATAGATTTTTTGCTATGGCAACTAACACAGAGAATTGTATTGCAGATGCTAAGCATTTATTTATTAAGGTGTAATGGTTAAACTTTTTTATGTTTTATAGGTAAATAAAATATATCTTAAACCTCACTGACAACTTAAGGTTGTCAAGAATAATTAATAATAATAATAATAATAATAATAATAATAATAATAATAATAATAATAATAATAATAATAATAAACATGGCATATTATTTAACAATCGCCTTTCCGGGCACCCAAAGGCACTGTGCAATAAGAGCAAAAATTAAAACAAAATTTGGTTAAAATTAAAAGCTAAAAGATAGGTTTTAAGATGTGCTTTGAATACAGAGATGGATGGACAAGCACGCAACTCAAATGGCAGACTATTCCACAACTTTAAACTCGATACACAAAAGGCCCTATCACCAACAATGTGCAACTCAATGCTATGAACTTTAAGTGTACTTTAAAATGTAAGCGAGACAACATTCTTTTTACTATAAATTGAACTATAAAATAATAAAATGTATAAAAAGAAAATAGAAAAAAGTGTAATATTAGAATACTTGCAGGGCTTTATACAAAGGAAATATATCGGGTCAGTGCTGATTCTGACCTTATCTTCCACACTTACTTGAACTATCCTGATGGTCATCTTCCTGTGGAAGCTCACATTACTTGTAATAAATGGTTCCATCTGGGGCCATTCGATGGACTTGCACACTCTCAATACTACACACACTTTTACAGATTTTTCCTGCAGTCTTTAATCTGTTATAGTATAATCCGTATGGTTATTCAGGATTAATATGAAATGTAAAATTACATTTTTTATTACATGTATAGAATGTATTAAATATTAAATGATATAGCAAACCATCTCATATTCAACAATATCTGTTATCTATTAACAGATTTGCGCCACTAGATACGATTGCTATGGGAGGATCCTCAACCGACAAGTAGTGTCCTACTTGTTTTTACTTATTTTTTATATTATTCACACTCACACCCGCACTGAGACAACATAAAACACTCTCTGTTTCGCGTGTCCAACAAGTTCGCCCTCCTCAGTAAAAAGCCAGCTGAGAAACCTGAGCTCTGGTTGTAGGAGACTCTATAATGAAGCATGTGAAAGTAACTAGGCCTTTAGGGGCACTAGCAGCATTAGTACAGAGTTTACTGGGAGCCAGGGCACCGGAAACAGCGGGTAATCTTAGGATCTTAGGCAAGCTCAGGTTCTCTAAGATAGTTTTTCATGTTGGAGCTAATGAAAATCCTTCTGTCTGCTAGCTGCTAAGAGTCGTGACCTAAGGTTCATCATATTGAGACAGTGTCTGTTCCCCGAGCTAAACCAAAATATAGAAATTTAAAGACATAGGAATATAGAAAGATTTTATTCTAATAACTTAATAAATATTAAACTAATTATACAAATAATACAGCTTGCACTGTTGAATGGGACTATTAAACATTAGGTCTCTAAATGAAGATGGGACTATTAAATATTAGGTCTCTAAATGAGGATAGGACTATTAAATATTAGGTCTTTATATCGCTTATTACAAATGAACTTATTAGTGATCAGGAATCAGGGATCAGGGATGTGCTTTGTTTAACTGAAACATGGATCAAACCACAATAGTATATAGTATTGAATAAAGCTAGTCAGTGGATGTAGGTGCGTAAACAAGCTACAGTTAATCCAGAATGCAGCGGCCAAAATCTTTACTATAACCCAGAAATAAGTGCATATCACCCCTTTCTCATCCACACTGCACTGGCTACCGGTCAAATTTTGTATTTGCTTACAAGGCAGTTAACGGTTGTGCGCCACAGAACCTTATTGAACTTTTAGTTTCTTATGATCCACAGAAGGGTTCACAGGTGTAGCATAGAGTATGTATGGGGATGGGTTAAAGGGAAGGATGTTGAAAAAAAAGATAAATGAGAGATCTGGGGTATTTGGTATGCTCTTGTTATGCTCCTTTTTATGAAACCAGGGATATATATACACTGTGTGCAGAGTGCATCAGAGACATTCAGCACGACTAGCTAAGGTGTTTTCCTTACGTCCTCAGTGAGTCTTTCCTTGCCTGCTATAATTATTAATATTTATAAATATGAATAATTTTTACTCATTTACCTTTACTCATGGGGAGCCATGGCCATAAAAGTGGGTTAGGGAACAAGAGCTTGCCAGTTCAGTCCCTACAACATTTGTGACTGAAGTTCTATTGTGCAAGCATAACCCCAAATTTCTCCCAACACACCTCAGGGGGGCTTGCACACAGTTCCATGCAAAGAAACTTCCTATATATATCAATAAAGTATCAATTGTTCATTCATTAATTCATTTATTATCTTTCGCTTAATCCACATGGGGACGCAGGCCAGAAAATCTGGTAAAAGGCTAGGAACAAACCCAGATAGGGTGCCACTCACTAAGTGCCTTACACAATAAGAGCCAATTTAGAGATTCCAATTAACCTAGCATGCATGTGTTGGAGCACCCGAGAAAATCCTCACAAACAAGCGAGTCGTCCAAGGTCCTTCTTCCTGTGAGATAACAGCACTACCCACTGCGCCACACTGCCTCCAGTATCATCAAAAATTATTATTATTATTAATATTATTATTATTATTGTTGGTCTTCCAGCATAGATTGCTTAGACATCACTGAGACCACATATGGTGATGTGTTCCATAACAGTCAATATAGTTCACATCATTGAGCTCACCATCCCTTAGTAGAAGGAAATCTCTCAAGTATTCTTACCTACCTGCAGAGATCAGACTGATCCACCCTGATGGTCAACTTCCTGCGGGAGCTCACATCACAAGGAACAGGTTCCTGCTGGGAAGATCCTATGGACTTACACACTTTCGCCACTACTACTCTAGGTCATTTAAAAATAATTTGTAAATAGTTGGTTAGCGGCTGGATGCATTATTATTAATTAAATTATTTTAGCGCACAGTATTATTCATTACTGGGAAAATTTTATATCAATCAGAAGGTTATATTTATACATTATTACAGAATTTGTGGAATTTATATCTACATTGTGTCTAGCATTCATGATTCTGAACTGTGTGAGGAAACCAGACAACCAGAGAACACAGAGAAACCAACATAGACACGCAGAGAACACGCAAACTACTCATAAAAATAACCCAGACCACCCTACCCAGGATTTCAAACCTGGGGGGCAGCACTACCCACAGTGCCACTGTGCTGTCCTAACAGTTTGTAAACTATGAAAAATAGGGCTGCAGATTACACTAGACAGTATTATTTGTACTCTAACCTTTTTATATAATTGTTGTTAAATCCATTTTAGCCCTTAGATAAAGTTTTAAGCCACAGAAACACCTAGTGCATTCGAAAACATGATGATGAACACACTTAGTCAGAGGTGAGTAAATAAATCCACAGAAGAGGATGTTGAGAGTTCACATGTCAACACTGCTTCTTTATCGATGGCTAAGTTTAATCAGGAGCGTTCTTTATTTCAAATGCTTTTACTGCCAGTCACATCCATTCTAAAGATAGAACTAGGTGAGGGTCAAAGTGGCCTCTGTGTATTTGTACTGCAATGCATCCTGGAAACACTTGAAATTGTCCTGTACTAAGACTGAGAGCAACCATGTGGGATTCACATAATCACACTGAGTCTCAGGATTACTTATCAAATGTCTTCTGATAAATATCTCAACAAGATTTACACCCTTGTAGTTATAATAACACCTAATCAATGTCTACCTTAGAAATAGTGTGCTAAAAAAAAGCCCACTATAAGTAGATCACCAGCTCTAAATGTTAACGTTGCTTAAAAAATAGTCAGGGTCAATGAGATTATGCCAGCAGGAAACCACTTATGCTTTTATTCATCAACAGAGTGTTAATGGCGTTTCACTTGCACCTTGAGTGCTTTGAGAAAGAGGAGTGAGAGAAAGAAAGTTGTCTTCATTAGTTTCAATTCAATTCAATTCAATTTTATTTATAAAGCACTTTTAACAATGGACGTTGTCCCAAAGCAGCTTTACAAAAAACTTTTTTATCCCAGATGAGTAACAGTGGCAAGAAAAACTCCTTTCAGGACCTGGCTGCGGCAGGTAGTTGTAATTTGTCCCCACGAGAAGAACAATGGTGTCAAAGTCGTCTAACTT
>JAOUQT010068428.1:0-10340 GCA_025769995.1 Xyliphius kryptos
AATGAATATAAGTTGAGTGAAATGAATGAAAGTAATGTTAATTTTTGCTTTAATTTAAGTATTTTCTTTAATTTTAGAAAAAAGATCTAGATACAAAACAAATTATCATTTTTTAAACTTCAGGAACAGTTAATATCTGTACTTGATTTACATTATAAGTTATAGCAAGCTGCTTTTCTAAATAACCAGATGGCATCCAACACATCAAACAATAAATAAAACATTCCAAAAGTGACTTATGACCTAAAACCTGAGACCCTGCCTGTAGGTTTTAAAACTTGCAAATGTTGTCTGCTTAGTATTAAAAACAATTATGCCTTTCTGAGCAATATTAACTGTTTACTGATCATAAATACAAAAAAGATAATTGCTTAGAAAATAATGAAAATTTCAATAAATAAACTGTTTCTTACTGTTGTATATCTTTTACTTTATAACCCCCAAATCTTTTACTTAAATCAGCAAATTAAGAAAACATCTGGATTAGCAAAATGGCGGAAGAATTTTCTTTATACAAAAGAAATTGTTAAGTGTTCTCACCTGATCTATTTGTTTGTTCGTGTACAAGATGCTGTGATGTCAGTGTTCAAACCTGAAACATTTAAACAGAGAGAACTTACTCTTTATACGTTTTTGTTTTAGAAACATCAAAATGGCATTACACATCTAAAATGTACATGTTTGAGCAGATAACTTGTATTCAAAATTATTTGTGGTGCACCATAATGTGGAAGATATGATAGGATTTTCAATGAGTTTCAAAGTGTGGTAAATTTGCATTGTAAATGCGATTGGAGTAGAAAATGATACATAAGTAAATTAGTTCAGTAAAATAGGGTAAAACATGCTAATAACTCACAAGTCCTACTTTAAAGAAAGGGCTATACACTAAACAATTGTAAACGTTCTGACACTTGGAGATTTATTGTCTTGCTATGAATACCGCATAGGTCTTGTGCAGGCTTTAAACTACATAGACTAAACTGTATTGTTTTAAAGGTAAGTACCTTGTGGGTTTCATGGAAACCCCTAATGATTATGTAATATTACACATAGTGAAAACATTTTTTTTTTAGATATAGTGATATATTGTCCTTTCAGTTATATGACTTGTATGTGTAGGTGCTGAGCAATTGGAAAATTCATATAAAGCAATAAGGCTAATAATTTGATCAATGATTAAAAAGATAATATTATTATAAAAAATATATATATACACACTTTCTAACCTGCGCTGCATTTTCCACACACAGAACCTTCAAACTGCAGTTAGCATATTTTGGCGGAAACACAACAATCTGAAGTTAAAGATAAAATACATCATTTTGAAACGCTTGAAATCCCACCATGGATATTTTGATGAAACTTACACATTTTGTTTGTGTGAACATTCCAGTTTCTGCCATTACCTTCCTCATAAACATTTTTTTAGCCTCCTGCCTAGTTTTTCCACAAAAAGGCACAGAGTCACCAAAACAGCCTCTAAATGTCTTACTGGGAACACTAGTTGGATGCAACATAATTTTTCAAATCTGTATCCTTATTTTCATCCTCACAGAATTTCACCTTATTCAAATAAATCACAGGGGTTTTGCTTTTATATTGGAATTTATGTTGCTCACAATGAGAACCAATGTGACATCTTGCCTTTGGCTTAATGTCTTCTACTACTGCCAAATTGTTCCAGCACAACTTTTTATCTTAACATTTTTCAAAAAAAACATAAGAATCTTCATATACACCGGTTTGATTACAGAAAAAATATTCTTTCTATTTGGCTTTGTTGAAGGTGTTTCAAACAGTGAAATCTATGATCACCTAGCTAATGTTGACACTAATACAAATGAAACAGGGTCCGGAAATTTGTTGCCAAAACTCAATGCAATGTTTTTTCTGTTTTTAACGGATGTATGGTTGAGAATTTCTTATTCTTTGCTTTGCTTGTGTGTAATGTTTATGTCAAGTGGTGCAACTATTCTTTACCTGCACAGACACATGAAAAACATGAAGGGAAGCAGTAGTTCCTTTTCTGCTAATCTTCAGAAACAAATGAGAATTACAATCACAGGAATTATACAGACTCAACTTTACTTTTTTTGCTTAGCCTTGATGATAATAAGAGATCTATTGTTGTATGTATGTAATTTACACATTGATAAGGATTTTTATATATGTTACACAGTTGTCTGTTTGTACACCTTTGGAACAACCATTAACTTGTGTTTTGGCCAGACAATATTTCGACAGCAAGTAAGTGGCATTTTTCAAAGATGCTGTCAAAATTAATTTCTAACTAAAATAATCTTACGAGAGTCACACAGTGATAGTTAGCCAAAATAAAGAGAGACAGGGAGAAGGTGTGTGAGAGAGAGAAGACTGACAAAGAAGCACAAAACCAAAACATTTCCTATTTTTTATTAATTTATAAGTTATGTAGATATTCTGGAAAATCATGTAGACCAAGTGTATTTGGGTTTTCTTCGTCGCCTTTAGTATACTTTATCTTTGTACATAAATCTGTTAATATTCTTTATTTAATTCTCATGAATAGTTTCAATGGCAAAATTGTGCTTTTTTTGGCATTCTAATAGTTTGCAAGTTTATGCCTACTGCAGAGCTCCTTTTTGCCATTTCAGTACTTTTATGGATCATTTACAAAGCTATGATATATTAAATAATAATTAAAAAACTATTTTAGTTAAATGTTAATTGTATGATCTACAAATTGATATATTACTGAGCATTGTTAAATTTAACATTATGATTGTCCATACATTATTATTGTTTAACTCCTGTTATCACGGTCACTGATGTTGTAGTGCTGTGCTAGTGTGGGTTGTGCTGATTTCAATAAAACAAATTCAGACATTTTTGTAGATTTGAATGTTATAATACTTACGTAGATAATGAACTTTGGCTGCAAAGTTTGGGTTTGTCATCGTAATTAATTCATATTCTCAGTCATACATAACCAGCAAAACACACAGCACAAAACACATTACCTTCTTGTCAATTTACTGCAGTGCTGTGGATCATCATGTTGTATTTAATTTGGCCTTTTCAGATGTTTTATAGACATGGAAATAGGAAAATACTAGGCAAACACAACACTGTATATGTTTTTATGTACTGGTAATGACCACCTCTGTTGGGGGAAAAAAACCCACTAATGCTGTCCAAAGTAAAATAATAAACAATAAAATCACCCACCACCCAAATAATGCCTTTTTGTGATGTTCATGTAAAAGCCCTGATTATTAAGAAATTGAGTACTAGAAAAAATAAGTTATAAAATATAAGAAATAAAAACAATATTTAAGTTCCCAATTCTTCAAATTACGGACACAAAGAAATAATGAAAAAATGTTTGCTAAACCAAACAAAAAGCTGATAAACAAAATGATACATATAGAATATAATAAACACTATAAGCATACATTTACACAAAATACAACCCCAAACAAAAAAATGTAAAACAAAAATGCTGCTTAAGTTTATTTCTTTATAAGCTGCTAAAAGATGCAAAAATAGTGTGGCATATTTCTATTTGGAAAAATCTTTGAGAATCAGGCTGTTTCACCTTTTATTGTATATGCACATAGTCAATAGATTTCTTTTGCTGAACCTAAATTTAATTTTGTTTGTGTAACCCAGATGTATGTAGATATTCTGAAACATTATTTGGAATAGTTTTTGGAAAATGTTATCAAGGTATAGAATTCAATTTTTTTTTTTTTTTTTTACAAAAACAAAAGTGAATCCACTTTTTCACTAAGAATGTCACAGTTCGTAAGTTGGTAAATAAATAAAATGTAATCAAGTAGAACTTTGCATTTACACAGAAAGTAAAAAAACACTACACCACAAAGGACTGACAAGTGGTCTGGAGATAACAAAATGAGAGTTCTTGAAAAATTAAAAAAAGTTGATGCAGTCTACAACTTGCCAATGGATTAAGTATGCACAAAAATATTCCCTTTTCGAAATTGCAGTCATATCTAAGGTCAAGTGATACAAAAAAAACATTTGAATTAGCTTTAAATTGTGGTACAACATGACATGATGAGTAGGCTGACATGAAGAGTTCCATTCATGAAATTTGAATAGTAAATGCAGATGGAATCTAAAACCATACGAGTTTTAGGGGTAATTCAAACATCAAGTTCTGTATCCATTCTGATTGGCAATAAAATAAAACTTTTCTTTTAATGTACATATAAAATTAATTATTTTGGCAAATGGTCTTTTCATACAAGCTGTACAACATTTAAGATATGTAAATAGAATCTTAAAATTAGGCAATGCAAAACTCACCAAAAGAATTATTAGCATGATTCCTTTTCCCTGAATAATAAGAAGACATGAAATAATTAATTTCTCTCATTATATCTTTTGGCCTCAACCGCTTGTTCCAAAAATAGGGTCGTGGTGAGATTCCCAATGCCTATCCAGAGAAGAACATTTAGATACAGAAACACCTAAGACAGGGCATCAATATATCGCTGGGTACACACTCACTCACACATACACAGACACACCATAAAGGGGTGCAATTTAGAGTAGCCAACTAAACCATGTTTTTGGAGTGAAATAGAACATGGAAAAACCAGAGAAAACCCACGTAGACACTGTAAGAACATGAAAACTCCACTCAGCTCGAACCTGGATCCCAGCTCTGAGAGGCAGATGTGCCAGCCACAATGCCACCCCTAGGTTATTTAGTTTTCAGAAGATAAGGATATGGGCTTAGTGGTTAGCACATTCGCCTCTCAGCGCTGGGAATACCCGGTTCGAATCCCAATCTGGGTGGAGTTTCCATGTTTTCCTTGAGTCTGTGTGTTTTCTCCAGGTTCTCCGGTTTCCTCCCACAGTCCAAAAACATAAATTCAAGTTAAATTGGCTGCTTTGAATTGTCCATGTGGTACCTGTGTGTGTGTGTGTGTGTGTGTGTGTGTGTGTGTGTGTGTGTGTGCCTGGCGATGGATTGGAGCCCTGTCCTGGGTGTGTTTGCCCAGCGCCCGAGATGCCCGCGGCTCTTTTAATAACGTGAGACTAATTATTTCAATAGACGTGTGAGATCAGCTGGTTATATAACGCTTCTTTATTACATACTTTTATGTCATCTAGACACATTAACCCTATAACATTTTTAAGAATTAATAGAATCAGTTGAATTGGAAACCTACAAAAAAAGGTCAACTGTGAAAGACAAATTTGTAATCATCTTAAACAGTGGTTAACCATAACATGAAAATATGTGTATTACTGGAGTACGTCATTTGCATTGTAAACATAGATGGTAAGGAAAGTGATGCACTTGATAGTGCAATACTTTGTCATACACAGCTAATACTTCCAGAGTAAGGAGTGAACCTAAACAGCTAAACCTGTGCTCTGAATGTGAAACTGGAGGTTCAAAGAGCTTATTTTTGCTTGCAAAGACGCTATTGACTACAATGTCACTCCAAAGTAATATTCAGATGGATTCCATGACATTTAATTTGTTGAACATTCCAGTCACCGTTACCAGTACACTTATCAATCTTTTGCTAGTCTTCTTTATGTTCTTTCCACCACAAGGAACAGAGCACCTGAAACAACCGTTAAATGTTCTACTAGGAACCCTACTTGGATGCAACATAACTCTTCAAGTCTGCATTTTTGTCTTTGCCATATCTACATTTGACATATTCGATACAGCTTTTGTCATCATAGTAGAAACAATTTTGTTTGCCATGAGGACCAGTGTGAGTTCTACCCTTTGGCTTAATGTGTTTTACTTTTGCCAAATTGTTCCTGCACACAATTTTTTTGTCATCTCTTTGAAGAGGAGCATCAGATTTTTTATATATTTTGCACTGATGATAGACAAAATCTTTTTCTCCTTTTGCTTTTCTCTGGGAATTGCATATAGAACAGTTCTTAAGGATCTATATGCAAATTATGACCTTAATGCAACATATACCGAATTTGATGAAGCTAAGATAAATACAGTTTTAATTCTTGTCAAAGTAAACCTGTGGTCAAGGACCATGTATTTATTGATTTGTCTGATTGCAATGTTGGTTTCAAGCTGTGCGACTACACTCTACCTCAAGAAACACATGAAGAGCATGAAAAGGAGCTGTCGCTCGTGCTCCTGTCCTCGTCTCCAGAGACATCTGAGGGTTACAATTACAGGAATAATACAGACTCTGTTATACTTTCTTTGCTTAACCTGGTTGATAATAAGAGACATACTTGTTCATGAATGCAAAGTAAGCCTTGATTTTAATGGTTATATTTGTTGTACAGTTCTCTGTTTGTACTCTTTTGCAACAACTGTAAATTTGTGTGTCGGTCAGACAATATTTCGTCAGCGAGTACGTGGTTTTTTGCAAAGATGTTGTTAGTCCGTCATTTCTCATCTTAAAATTTCAAAATTTCTTATAATCTGCTGTAATGTAATTGTCATTTATTCAATTATTGTAACTTGATAATCATTTATTGTTACATTTTAATGCTTTAAGTAAAGTAGGTATATTAAAATGACCATTTCTAAAACATCTTTACTAAGCTCTGTATAATAGTGATGCATTTGGAGTATTTTAATTTGTGTATAATTGAGTCTACCCAATTTTATTAACAAATAATCTTTGAAGACAATGTCTGTATCCAGTAGTTACATTAGAATATATAATACAAAAAAAATCTATATTTAAATGTGTGTCTAAATTTTGTTTGTTGTAGTGTTACCACATGAGCAAAATATTGTTCAGATATTGAAGTTCAGATAAAAGTGTATATATTACAATATCCAATAAATATTCTTAAAAATGATGGCGTGTTAAGGAAACAATATGGCAATTGTACATATGGCAATGCCAAGTAGTCACGGTCTTAAAAAGCTTCAGAAGCACGATGGCATCCAATTTGCTTCCACCAGCACAACACACTAACATATCAGCACCAATAGCTACAGTACTGAAAATTAATAACAACTAAAATAATATTTCTTGGTGCTGCTCCTCAGGACTAAAGAATATAAAATGAGGGCAACAATATACATTGTTAAACAAATAGAAGACAGTTTAAAATTGTAGAACTACAAAATGCACCTGGTAAGAAGTAAATAAAACCGTCAAATGTAAGAAGAAAGATGTGGTTTTAATTTCGTGTAATAATATTTAGTTTTTAAAGTTTACAATATATTTTACAGGAAATAGAAGAGTATAGATATATGTTACTATGGGTGTTAAAAGCCCCCCATCCCCTTCCCTCCAACTCTTTGTACAAGGGTGCACTGTATTTAACTTAAAGGTGCACCTGTAGTCACCAGTTTGTAGTAGGCTCCTTTTTTGGTCATAAGCTCGTCATGTGTTCCCTTTTCTATGACAACACCTTGTGACACGACTGCAATAATGTCAGCATTCTGAATGGTGGAGAGTCTGTGAGCGATAACAATACATGTGCGACCACGCCGAGCTTCATCCAATGCTGCCTGCACCATCTGCGCATATGAGAAATGGTGACTTGATTGAATAACAAGTACCATCATTATTGTACCATCATATTTAACGATTTGCGTACAAAGCATGCACCTTTAATGCACCGACAATCCTTTGGAAGTAAAAATAACCTTGAGAATTAAAGTTCTGAGACACAGTTTCTACATCTCCTGAGCTCTACTCTCGGTAAGTCTCAGTAATTCAAGTAATTAGTATTTGGATTAAATATGCAGTATTTTTTCAGAGAAAGGGTTACAATTTTTCAGAAAGATCTGAAATTTTCAACATTTTATCCAGATTTTTTGTTTTGCCCAACATTTACTTTTAATCCAAAGCAACCCTTTAACCTGTGTTTAAAACTTGTATCATAATTAGGTCATCTATAAAACACACTTTTTTGTGTGCAGGCATTTTAAAGACATTTCTAAAGTAAGTTATTTAGAATTCCACAGATGGTCTATTTTTAAAACAATGCCAGAATATTTAACAGTACAAGATTAAAAAAAATTTGTTAATGTTCAGAGTATAAAATCCTATCATTAATTAACATATAACTTTTCAACTATATGTGGAACTTTACAAAGCACAGGTCCAATTAAAGTTACAACATAATTAAACTATTAGTGTAAAAATGTGGTTAAACCATTTTAGCATTCATTCATATTTTAAATTAATTTTCTAGATCATATAAAAGGTAGGGCGGCAACAGTGGCTTAGTGGTGACCACTTTTGCCTCTCAGTGCTGAGGATTTGTGGTTTGAATCCCAATCTGGGTGGAGTTTCCATGCTCTCTCCGTGTGGGTTTCCTCTAGGTTCTCCCTGTTTTTTTCCCACAGTGCAAAACCATGGATTTAAGGTAAATTGAATGCTCCAAATTGCCCCAGAGCGTGTTTGTATGTGTGGCTGCGTGAGTGAGTGTGTCCAGCCATAGATTGGCACCCTGTCCTGGTGTATCTGTCCAGCGCACGAAACATTCTCCCCTGGATGGGCATAACAAACTTCCTGCGACCCCTTATAGGATTAAGTGAAAGATAATAAACGAACGAATGAATGAATGAATGAATGAATGAATGAAAAATGTATATATATTTTTTATACTGCCACTAAACCTTAAAAATCACAAAAGGGAACATAGGTTTAAGCATAAAACAATTACAGTAAATTATGACATAAAAAAACATAACATATTGCAAAAGTTACCTTTTCACTTTCCGTATCTAGAGCAGAGGTAGCCTCATCTAAAAGCAGAATTTTAGGATTTCTGATAATAGCTCGAGCAATAGCTATCCGCTGCTTCTGCCCTCTAGATAGCTGAGAACCTTGGGCTCCAACCTGAGTATCATATTTCTATAATTTACAGTAAACAATAATGATTTGAGTTATGGATCCAAACTAGTTTTTAAAAAGACATTATATTATGCTTTTTAAATTAGAAGGAACACATTTATCTATTTAACATTTTGTCTTCCTTTATTATAACTTTATGATAAAGGGTAAGCTAAAAAATATGACTGAAGTTAGCAGAATTAAAAATTTACTTACATTGGGTAGATCCATCACAAAATCGTGTAAATACGCTTTCTTGGCGGCATCTTTAACTTCGTCCAAGGTAACAGACCGTGAGTTATCTCCGTATTGGATATTTTCTGCGATTGTACAGTTAAAAAGGACTGGTTCTTGTGATACAATCCCTATCTGAGACCTCAGATATGGTACATTAAAATGTTGTAATGGATGTCCATCAATCAGCTGCAAAGAAAGACAAAATTGTAACTTCCACCCTTATTAGGTCATTTAGAAAAATATGCTTTCTTTTATTTATATATATATATATATTTTTATCAATAGTTCTGGGTTTGTGTTATTTCAAAATTGAGTAATTTACATATACAGCGCCATCCATAACCCATCCATAACCCATCCATTGGCACTCCAGGTTCCAAGTGTTCTTTGGCAAAATAGGAGAAAAATCTAAGATTTAATTCAATGGGATGATAATTTAGGTTTACATGTTTTGTTCTCAACGCATTATACTTTTTAACTGACATATTTTATTGAGATATATATATAAAACCCACTGTTGCCATTTGCTACTAAGGTCACACTTATGCCCCAACAATGTTGTGTCTATTTCTAAAATTAAACATTATCTGCACACATGTTGATCACAAATGAATGTGATAAAATGTATTGATGTATTTTATAAATTTGTTCAAATGTATTAGTTGTCAATGTCTCTCACCACTTGTCCTTGGTCTGGGTCATAAAACCTTTCCAGCAGTTGAACACTGGTGCTCTTGCCACATCCACTGCTGCCTACAAAAGCAAGAGTTTGTCCAGGACTTACTTGTACCTTCAGTCCCCTCAGCACCTGTATATCTGGGCGACTTGGGTATGTAAACTTGCAGTCCTCAAATTCAATATTGCCTCTAAATGTAACCTGCAATGATAAGAAACATCAGTAAATCATGGACTAAAAGAGGGTATCAATTTTCAAACCAAAAATAAATTGTTATTAATACAACTTAATGTGTAATATAACTGGATTTAATTATTACATTCAAAATGGGTAGCAAATTCTGAACTAAATAAAAATAATTTAATAAACAATAAGTCACAAGAGGTCGTGCATTATTGTGAATAATCAACGAAAAAGATGTTATTGGGCATGACCACACAAGCAGAGGGCCTTTACACCTCTTTCCCATGGTTAATTCACAATAATGCACAACCTCGAAGGCCTTATTGCTTTTATGACACGGTTACCCACACACTAGCGGCACGGTGGCTTAGTGGTTAGCATGTTCGCCTCTCAGCGCTGGGGATTCCCGGTTCGAATCCCTATCTGGGTGG
>JAOUQT010068439.1:0-10340 GCA_025769995.1 Xyliphius kryptos
GGCAGAGGTAGCGGTCCTGCATAGGTACTGAGAAATGGTCTGTAATCCCCACCTGCAGAACCACTCCTTTAATTGAGTGTATCTTGCTAATTGCCAATAATTTCCACCTGTTGTCTTCCATTTGCACAACAGCATTTAAAATTAATTGTTAAATAGTGTCGCTTCCTAAGTGGACAGTATGATTTCACAGAAGTTTGATTTACTTGGAGTTATATTGAGTTATCTAAGTGTATTTTAAATTATATGAGGTGAATAAAAGAGAAATATATAGAGTGAGGAAATAATAATAACCTTTATTTAAAGCACATCATTATATAAATGGGGCTCAAAAGATCATATAAAAAGAATTGATTATAAAACAATAAAAACAGCTTACACATGGTTAATACAGGTGCTGGTCATAAAATTAGAATATCATGAAAAACATTGATTTATTTCCATAATTCCATTTGCTGGAATGCTTACCAACATTTGGGAGATGCTGAGATCATTTTCCAACAGGACTTGGTACTTGCACACAGTGCCAAATCTAGTTTAAAGACCATGGTATCCCTGTTCTTCATTGGCCAAAAAAAACTCACCTGACCATAACACTATAGAAAATCTATGGGGTATTGTGAAAAGGAAGATGCAACATGCCAGACCCAACAATGCAATACAGCTGAAGGCCACTATCGGCACAACCTTGGCTCTCATAAACCTAAGCAGTGCCACAGACTGATTGACTCCATGCCACGCCACATTGCTGCAGTAATTCAAGCAAAAGGAGCACCAACTAAGTATTGAGTGCTGTATATGTAGATACTTTACATGTTCATATTTTTCACTTGGCCAGCATTTCTAAAAATCCTATTTTCATATATTCGTCTAAGGTAATATTCTAATTTTCTGAGATCCTGAATCTTTTGTTTGTTTTCAGTTATAATCATCAAATGAAAAGAAATAAACACTTGAAATAAATCAGTCTGTGTGTAATGAATGTGTATAATATACAAGTTTCACTTTTTGAATGGGATTATGGAAATAAATCAACTTTTTCTTGATATTCTAAGTTGATGACCAGCACCGGTGTATGGCCAAAACGTTGTTGAATCAGCACGTTGTTTTTGTTTTTCAGATGTGTTTTTCATTAAATATATTTATTAGGTATATGGGACATAGCAAAACCGTGAGCAACTGAGAAGCTAAAAACTTTCAAGGGCTTTGGGATTAAATGAATCATAATTACAGCATTACAATATATGCATTTTTCCCCCCCACTGTATCCACAGCCAGGGACAGCATGTTGTAAATATTGCAGAGATAACAGTGATCTGCTGAGCAAACGTTACTGATGTGGTTTAACATTTATTTATAAACCAGTCAGCTTTATCCTTTTTTTACACAACTAAAAATATAATGTATCCTCTGATGGATTTCTTAAAGTATCCAAATGAGAACTTAATTTCTGTAGAAAAGCATGACATCAGTGTGTAAACATGTTATATACAATATACTGATTATGATTTAAAGTATGTTAGAATATGAGAAACTGATCTACAGCAGACTCAAAACGAGGGCCACATAATAATGTATGTTACTAATGGTAGAAAGTATTCATGACCATTTAGATAAGATCAAAGCCAACGAAGGAGAGGAAACAGAGAGGCCAACTGCAGAAAAACCAAGTACAACAACAGAAATCTAAATAAAAAGAGACAAAATGGATAGAACTGGTCAACATTCTCATATCATATTAATATGTACCACTGTTAGATTAAAAACTTACTAAGATTCAGGCAGGTTTGAATGTACTTTGCTGCCAATTTCATCTTATCTAGTGGAAAAGATTCTGTCACAACTTGTAAAAGAATAATTCTTCTAAACGAGTACTAATCTGATTCTCCTCCTTGATGAAAACTGAAAGTCTGAGTAAAGCAAAAAAAATGCATCCCAAACAGCTGGGCAATAAACATACGCCTAAAATGTAGAAACATCCCTAAGTTCTAACATGATGCTAGGTACAATAACATTTTAAAAGCTATAAATTCTAAGTATATATGCTGTCGTTATTCAGTATTTTACTTGGGAAAGCTAGGGCTAAACTTTAAGTAGATAAATAGTTAGCAGTTTAAAAAACTATTCCTCTAAGTCACATTTACCAATATTTCAGAAAAAAGAATGCATTTAGATTATAAGCGTACATGGGGCAGTCGTAGGCTTGTGGTTAAGGAACCAAAAGTTATTCATTGTTCAATATACAAAATAAAAACAACAATTTCATTAGACATGCTATTCTAATACTTTAGAAAACAACAAAAAATATTATGCAATAATAAAGAGACAAGTAAAGAAAAAAAATCAGAAACAGTAATAATTATAAAATAAAATAAAAGTGTATGAGGTGTTATCAGCTGTAGTATTCCAGCTGACAAGTAGGCTGGCAAAGGCTGAGTGCATGTGGTCATGTGTGTGTGTGTGTGTGGAGTGGGGTGGGGTAGGGGTATTTTAATAAGCCTGTCATAAACTTCAGGCAAAGTCCAAACATTACACTTTGGTGCAATTCTGTTCTTCTCCTGCATCAACACAACGTTAAATACCTTTATTAGACAGTATTAGTAACTAGTATTAGTAACTAGTCACCAAATCCAAAAGTGAAAAAGACAAGTTCTAGGAGTGTAACTAGCTACTAGCAGGAGAGAAATGTTCCATCTGTAAACAGTTAGCACACATGCAGTTTTCACAACACGGATATGACGAGAGATAAGGCGAGCGTGCCAAGGCCTTTCTGAGCATGACACATTTACACTAAACAAAAGACAGCATTATCTCTAAGCAAAATCTGAGAGAAGTCAGCACTGCATGTCAGCGCCGCCTCCATATTTAAATAAAACAAACAGACAAGCAATATATTAAAGACTGCAACAGTGAAGGAAATAACTCTGTAGCATGTTCTTTTTATTAAATGTCCTCTCATGTGACTAAACACACAGTGGGTCTGGTCTAGTCACCTCAAGCACCCGATCAACTTGACCACAATATGGACTGTATGGTTAAGGTGTTTATAACTTACTGTATTTTCTTACTGTATTTTCTCATTCTTCTAATGGATATTGAGCATTAAGGTCATTAATGCTCTGCAATACACTGAATGCTACAGAAGACACCTAATTAAGCAGATGTCAATAGGTGGACTTTTGAACAATACAGTAGTCCAATTCCTCTTTATTGAAGACCCAGAAAAACCTCTCCTTACAATAGATTTTTGCATATTTACATTGATATGGAGTAAGAATCAGACAAGGTTAAACTACAAGTATAGAAAAAAATATGAAAACAGGAACATTAACATAAACCTGAGATAAAAATTCTGGTAGGAAAAAAGCACCATCTGACCACATAGGCGTCATTGCAACTGTTCTATGTAATAAACAATTTAAAAGGCTAGTCTTGAAATATATGGACAAGTGTGGGCATATTGCAATTAACAAATGATGTTCATAACATGTCATATGCTGTCAGACTCACAATGTCTGGCTGCACAAGTAAGATAGCTTTCTCCAATGTGTTCCATCTTGTGTTGCTTGTAGTAATCGGCCCACAATAATCCAGTCTACCTTTCTAAAGTCCATTTATGTAATACTTGGTCTTGCACATTACCTGACTGCCTCCATCCTGACATTTCACGTACTCCAGCAGTCATGTTGGTGCCTCAATACATGATCGTTTTAACGTAACTTGCGGGACTTGATGTGGTTCAGAAACTCCTTTTTATGGCCATATTGTAGACATGTTCAATGGTAATGATTTTGATTAGAGAGGTCTTCAAAAATTCAAAACATACAAAAAAGGAACAGCTAGAGGACCAATTGGTAATAGGTCAGTAACATGAATGGGTATAAAAAAAGCATCTTGGAGTGGCAGCGGCTCTCAGAAATAAAGGATCACCCCTAATTCTGTGCTGACAAATAGTGGAGCGAGAGTGTAAAATTGCAAAGAGTTTGAACATATCATCTACAGTGCATAATATCATCAAAAAAATCTCTGTGCTTAAGGGTCAAGGCCAGAAAACCATACTGCCAATGATCTTTGGGCCCGTAGACGGCACTGCATCATCTCTATACAGGCATACTTCTGCATTGGAAATCACAAAATGGGCTCAGTTCTCATCAGCGCTCAGATTTGAGGCCAGCATCTCTGATGGTATGGGGTTGCATTAGTGCATGTGGCATGGGCAGCTTACACATCTGGAAGGATACAATCAATGCGGAACAGTATATCCAGTTTCTAGGGCAACAAATGGTCCCGATAAAACAACGTCTTTTTCAGGAAAGACCTTGCATTTTCCAACATGATAATGCCAATCCACATACTGCACCAGATACAGAATCATGGTTGGATAAGAGAAGAGTCCAAGTACTGAACTGACCAGCCTGCAGTACAAAACGATTGAGCAACTAGAATCCTACATTAGACAAGAATGGGTTAACATTCCTAGCCCTCAATTTGAGCAACTTGTCTTCTTATTTCCCAGACGTTTACAGACTGTTGTAAAAAGAAAGGAGGATGTCTCAGTGGTTAACATGGCCTTTTCCCAACTTATTTGAAATGTGTTTTTCAAATGAGCCAATATTTGGCATGACATTTAAAATGTCTCACAACATAAGATATGTTGTCTATGTTCTATTGTGAATACAATATCAGTTTTTGATGCAATGTTATTGCATTACATTTTCATTTACAGTTTGCTCTTTGTCCCAACTTTTTTGGAATCTGCTTTTTTCATATTCTTGTCAATTTGACAATCACCATTTCCATTCTTTCCATTCAATTCACTAGCACATATTATACAATCCAAATATGTGAAAGAGTTCACTTGCTGTAAACTTCTGCCTTCCACCATAATCTCCAGTATGTCTTCAGTGTTGATAATTACTTTCATTTAAGCTGCATTGATCAGGATGTTATATTATTTTGCAGCTTTTCCAGCATGAGACTAATTAAACTAGTTTCTGACGATCTTCTTGTGATATGGCCAATACGACAATGTCATCAGCATATCCGAAATTGCTAATGGTTCTTCTACCAACTCCTATAAATCCTTGTAGTGCTTTCCCCATCACTTGTTCTCCAACGATGTTGATCAGACATGGTGATAGATCCTTATGTGACTCCTTTTCCGATATGCTGATGTTATGAGTAATTGGCTCTACCGATGGATGGACACTGTTGAGTGTAGAGATGTATGAGCGGTTGCGCCAGGTTTGAGGGGAAACCCATCTCAAGCATCGTTATCCTTTATTTAAATTTGGGTATGGATAGGAAAGAATATGAAGACATGATCTCCTATTTGCATATGTTTCATAATGGCACAGGTTACTGCCTATAAACAAGTGTTGGTCATGTGAAAATTTAATGAATAAGTGGTGTAAAAGAAGAAATTGTTTAACCACTATTTCTGAACAATAAAATGAATTAAGTGTTTTTAATACCTTGCTGAATTTAACATCAAATTAAGGAAATTGATTTTGCCAAAATTTCAACCATTTTGTCCTTAAACCACAAATGTATATTGGGGTCAGCGCTGGTAAAGTACTGAATATAATCAGCCACAGAAAAGTGAAAATTCTGGAGGAAGAAGAAAAAAACAGATACAAGCTGCTGATTATTCTTGTAAATGAATCTCTTATGGTGTAGAAACACTGAACTCTGGTAGTACATGTGGGAAATGGGGTAAAACATAATAAAAATTAATTACCACTAAAACTCACTTGTGGATTCTCTAATTAGGGTTTAAATCTCCTGATAATACACTTCACTGCTGGTAAAATCAGGGTGCGAGATCCAACCGATCATCTTCTGACCTATTTTAAATGTCCTTACTGTTTTATCTGTGCAAAAATGACAATTACAATTCATTAATATTGTTATTATTATTATTATTAGTTGATGTTGCAGCGGTATCAAGTATTGACAACGCCATATAAAACAAAAGCCACAGTTTTGCAATTAGACTAGTAGGGCAGAGTGCACAAATCATCCGAGAGATACAAAACGCAGCGCAGATTTGAAAAACACAAAAAATTAACAACATTTCCCCTAGATTTGGCAAACCATCAGAAATAGAGCCGAATATAACTAACTGTTTATTGTTTACGGTCATTTTCAGCATCCATGGCAATTTCATGACATTCACACAGTTACATCTACACACATGGTTCTATATATAGCACACAAGACTTTGCATCTACAATTCACTTAAAATGCACGTCTTTGGACTGTGGGATGTAACAAATGCAACAGTAGAAAACTCACACAAACTTGGGGAGAACATATAAACTACACACAGAAATTTCCTGGGTCATTCCACAAGGGAATTGACCCCTGGTTCTTCTTGCTATGAGACGACAGCACAAACCACTGCACCACCATGCCTCCCCAAATAACAGTAAATATTCAATTATACTTAACATTTTCAAATAGAGAATGTGAAAAATGTCTGTATAAAAAAAAAGCATACAGCAACGAAACAACAACTGCAAGAGACATTTATAAACAAATAAATGATCAATTTTACATATGACACATAAATCTAAAATTAAGGCTCATAGGATTCCTTAAATAAACCCATCCCTATAGTGAGTGTACCTGAATGAATCTCCCACTTTTGTATGTTTCAAGAAAAAGGAAGAAAACCTTATAATTATATTATTCTGTTATATAAGGCAGGAGTTTCTTAAACTATGGCCCACACAATATGAGCAGTACATTCCAAAAGCATAATGTCCCACAAATGAAAATTGTACTGACTGAATTGTATACTTGTGGAAATTTAGTCTATGTTACCTATCCCTAACAGGTACATCTCTTGTGACTGAGATTACTCTCACATATTCACAATGCATGAGACTGTAAAATGGAGTTTGATATTAAAACACTTGGCTACAGATAAGAAAGTTATTTAATATGAAAAAACTAATATAAATGAAATAATATTGGTCCAATTATGAATCATATATATATAAACATTCTTGACTCGCTATCCACACATGGTTCATTAAAAATGCCAGCCCACTCCTGAAACAATCCTCTTTGAATTGAGCTTTCAGACACTGGCCAGAGGAACAATTTCCAGAAACTACTATGATAGCACAAGAACAAAATAAATACTTTTCCCCCGTTGCCACATAATAGGTGGGAAAGGCAGAAAAAGAGCAGACAATATGAAAAATATCTGGTAGGCTAACTGGTCTTAAATTTGACATGAGATTGGGAATCTCAGCAAGCTTACCCCTAACCCACAGAGCACATACAGTATATACAGCAAACAATCAAGAAGTGGTGAATGCGTATGCTATAAAAAAAAAAACTTCTAAGCTTGTTAAACTTCTTTTCATCTACCACAATCCAAAACCCAAGATTTATTATTAAAATCTCACCTTAGAATTAAGTATTTAAAAGCCAGAATAACATATTAGAAGTAAAATATAATAAAGTTGGCATTGATGTTCCAAAGCTGGTTATAAATGAACACTATAGGCTTTGTGTCATCAGTTCAGAGAATCCCTTCAGGTCTTTGTCCCTCGGCCGCTGTAAAGCTGATTTAGGTTTTCAATCATGAACAAAATCATGAAAAGCTAGATGGTCTGTGTCAGTTATAAGGTACACTTCGGTTTACCTCACCATTACTATACATTGTTAGTCCCAACAATAATGTCTTTAAAAAACTAAACCTTTATATAGATTTGGTTCTAATTTCAAGTGTAGACTAAAAAAATATAAGGTATCTATATATATTTAAGCATGAGAGTGACTCATCATCTATGAACATTAATAAAATATCAGCCAACGGCACAACGGCTGAACAAGCACTTCACATAAATAAATAAATAAATAAATACATTTTACATTATGTCGCAGCCTGAATAACAGGACTTTCATGTTAATTGTGAATGGGTGCAGTATCCATGGTTTGGAGAGCGAAAACAACTTTCCTTTCTTAAACTTGCATGAATGATACGATACACACCGATTTTACCAAAACATTAAAAAATTGTTTTGAGTACAAAACACCCAAACAGAAAATCTTTCCAGAAAAAATTAGCAAATATTTGTAAAATTTCAATGAAACTAAAAAGTACACTTTATTAATTCGCTTATATTTTAGGTAAACTGTTATGGAAACCTACTTTGTAAATTTTATAATAAACATGACTTTAGCAACGCACACAAACAATTTGTACATACGCAAAATAAGAAGGTTATACAACTAGGATTATTCTGGAAATATCCTTATATTCAGTAGCTGTTTAGTTTGGAACAAGTGAAGTTCTCAAGGCTGATTACAAAAGAATAATCCACCAAAAGTTCTTATTTTAGGATTGGTTTCGGTTTATCAATTGTTTTTCCAAATTTAATAATTAGTGAGTGGCAGAACTCAGTTTCTAATCAAATTCTAAGTTAATATTTAAAAAATGATGTTCTAAAAAGGTTCACAGAAATTAACAAATTACTGTTATTTATTGTCAGAAACAGCCGTATCTCAGCATTCAAGACTTTGGACTACTGAGTGCAAACTCGGTACAAATTCCACCACTGCCAACCAAAAATAAACGAAGTTTACTCCGGATAAAAGTATGTGTCAAATTACATTGAATATAAATGCATTGTCCCCCAGATTTTCTGTGGATGCGGTATGTGCCTACATGACTTTGCAATGAAAATGTTAATTTTAACCACTGTTGTGTGTTTAAATGGTCAGTTAATTCCGTGTTTTTTTTTTTATTTGCATCTTCTCATTTTACTTATAGTGAGCATTTTTAAAAATACAACATAGGTGACGAAGGAGCCATTTTAATGTCCATTTTGTTATCTTGTGTGTCGAAATAATGCTGAATAATGCATGAAAATCTGTGTGTGAAACAAAGCCAAACTGATAAAACTACTACTGTGAACCCCATTCTTTATATGATTCTGTGACGAAAGCATCGGGACCTCAGTCTCCTGATCTTCAGTCATTATGATAATTTCAATGGATACTGCTTCTTTATGTGTAGAAACAAATGCTATGAATTTTGACAGATTAAAAAAAAAAAAAAGCATTTTTTTACTTGGTAAAAAAATAAAGAAAAGTCATGTTTCATTTACAAAATGTTAAATGTGCAAGCTATTTTCTTTGCTTATTTTTGCTTTCACTCCTGATCAAATATTTTTTATATTTAAAAATCTGAAATATATACAAAATCTGAAAACTTAATTCCACATGAAGATGGTTTGATAAAACCAACCCAATGTAGTTAAAAGTCTGTGTAGCTATTATAAACAATCTTCATTACAGTACTTGTAAATGTTTCTATTTTATGGGTTAATTCAATGGACAACATTCGGTCACCCCTCTTAAATTTCTTTCATCGTGCCTCTTCCTAACGTTTGCTTTTGAATATCAATGCTAGTATTTGCGGCTTTGTGTGGTTTTTGGCCGAGATATTTGTGTGAGCTTACTGTATCTCTTTAAATATTTTCTTTACATCTTAAAATTTACAATTTGTGTTGAAAGCAGCTGCATAATTACTACCTCATGAAATGCTATCACTTTCTTTTTCTACACTAATTCAGGTCTAGTACAGAGCAGTGAAACCACATCTTATCTATCTAGGTACATTTTACAAAAGGTGGGATTGCTAATGCTATTTTTTAAAAACAGTCCAATTTCTGTTAAATTCACACTACACAACTTGCTTTTTCCAACAGGTATCTTTTTTGTAGTTGGGGTTTGTGCACTGCATTACTGCTCTTTCACCAATCCTATGTTTTAACATGTGAAAAGTGAAGCGTGTGTGACACGATATTGAGCATGGGTTTTTTAAATGAGTGTCAGAAATATACAAAGTTGCTTGCACATCAATTTGAAGAGAGAACACAAGTTGAATCCGGTCTCTAAACTTTTTGCATCTAGTGATCAAGACGTGATTTCTTCGTCCAAGAACGAAGAGATTCTACGCTTTCATTATTTATCTTGCACAAAATCACGTTTACATTCATGTAGTTTGAACCAGGCTTAATCTTATCACGTGGTAAAAACAGAACAAGGAGAACAAATTACTTTATTTATTTCTTTGGGTTAAATATAGTTCATACAGATGCATTAATAGTTCCAAAACATTCCTTTGTGTAGTTCACTAATCTACAGGGGTTAGACAATCTGTCATTTTAGTGTGGGAGGTTTTATGGCTAAATTGGACAAGCCTGGTGGCCAATCTTCACATTGCACCAGTAAGAGCAGACTGTAAAGGTTCAATTAGCAGGGTAAGAGCACAGTTTTGCTCAAAATATTGCAATGCACACAACATTATGGGTGACAT
>JAOUQT010068468.1:0-10339 GCA_025769995.1 Xyliphius kryptos
GAGCGAGTCAGGAAACGTTCTCCTCCACCAGCATCACGTAGTGACCTGGTCACTATCCTGCAAGAAGAATGGCTTTAGATCCCTCTGACCACTGTGCAGGACTTGTAGATGTCATTCCCAAGATGAACTGACGCCATATTGGCCGCCAAAGGAGGCGCTACACCATACTAATCAATGATTGTGAGCCATGGTCCTCACAAGGTTTCACCAGGGAGTTATTTCTTGTCACTTCAGCTTGTTCTTTGAGGATTTAGGATCAGAACTCCGTAAAGGGCCTTTGAGATTTGAGACGATGTAGTGTTATAAAATGTTCTAAAATGTTCTAGACGGGATTCCTCGTCCATAAAAGCATCTCCCCGTTCTCCACCACTCACATTGGCCCTAAGGAACCAGCAGGACGAACCTGGCCTTCTTAAGGAGTTTGTTCTTAATTAGTGATGCTGCTGCCCGGCAGACAGACACTCCATATAACGTGATTCCACCACAAAATCTACAACCTAAAGTCAGTTATAGCCGCATACAGGATGCTGATCCGTCACCGCGTTCTTACCATTGCTATGTACAAACTCAGCCATTCATCACAGGAACTTTGATTCACATGGCGAGTCGCGCAAGTGTCAGAGAGCCCGACCTTGACGGCTCAAACCCTGACCAACGAGGTCGTACATCCCTCCGAGGCTCATACAGCTCGGCCTTTTATCTCCTCTACGTTTCACGAAAGAGCTTCAGTAATCATTCAGGGCGTGAAAAAAAAGCAGCAGGCTCCACTCCTGTAACCTGGGCAGTGGCGCCATGACACACACACTCATCACAATCCCATAATCAGCGAGCGAGGAGAGAAAGAGAAAGAAGAGGCAAAAATGGCAAAGCTATTTGCCCGAAACCCAGAATCAGTGATTCTAATTACAGATGATGAGTTCGTACGACGTTCCCCAAGTCAGCGATGTTAAGTGTCGTTAAATAAAATCATTTTGCTTAGCCATCTCATTCTAAATGCCAGGAAGGACACACACACACACACACACACACACACACACACACACACACCGATAACACCAGCTGGGAGTTTATAAATGTGTCACTCCCTAAAGCCCAGCGCAATTGCCCTGTTATTGTTCACTCATCTAGTGCATCACAGTGTGAGTGTTTGTCCAACAAAGAGGGACCAGAACCTGGATTTAATAATAAAAACACCATAATAGGAGTCTATTATCATTGCAAACCCACACACTCACATGTCAGCGTGTCAGTAATGGATGTTTCCACTCTAAAGCACCGTTATGTAACGCAGTCTAAACCACTGTCTATCCTTCAGCTTTCCGAGTGCTTGACTGAGAAGGTGATGCGGCTGGAGTGAGTCAATAACACAATGATACACACCGCGCCCGAAACAAGGTCACCGTCTGGATGGAAGTGAATAGTAAGCCTCCCATTGGATAATTACTGCATGTGATTATGTTTCCACGGTAACATTTTATTGAACCCTAACTGGGTTTCGTTTAATCAACATTTTCTTATGGTCATTAAGTCGCGACCCACTTTTATACGATAGCAGAACAAATTCCCGGCTTTGCCCAAGGGGTGTTTCGTGGAGTCGTTGGAAAAGTATGGTGTGGTTATACTGTCAGCAAAGATGTAAAACCAAATCGAAAAACTATTTTTTTCTCAAATGCGGCCATAAATAATAAATAATTGTCTCATCCTTGGAGTACAGGGTTAACCATGATACAACATTCTTTTAAGCAATGAGAGGGGCCGTGCTCAAGGGCCAACATTGGTAATTTTATTGGCCTTGGGATTTAAACCCCCAACCTACAGATTGCTACCCTCACAGCCTAAACACTGAGCCACCACACCCAAAATTTTCAGCTAATAAGAAATAATTCACAGGATCAGGACCGGACAGCTCCTAGTCTTTAAATGAGAAATGGTCGAGTTAATATTGAGACTTATGTTTTAAAAAACAAGTTAATTATTTCTACGGTGGCGTAGTTATTAGCACGTTTGCCTCTCAGCGCTTGGGATTCGAGGTCTGAATCCCTATCTGGGTGGAGTTTCCATGTCCTCCCCGTGTGGCTTTCCTCCGAGTTCTCCGGTTTCCTCCCACAGTCCGAAAACATGAATTCAAGGTAAATTGAATACTTTAAATTGCCCTGTATAGCGTGTGTGACTGTGTGATGAATTGGCACCCTGTCCTGATTGTATTTGCCCAGCGCCCGAAAGCGCTTCAAAGTATCCCTACTTGGTTGGGCTCAGAACACTCAGAACACAGGGTTGATGCAGCACCATGGAGAAACGAGGGTTGGGGGTCTTGCTCAAGAACCCACAATGGTAACATCCCTGGACCTGAGATTTGAACCCACAATCTTCAGATCGGTGTCCTAACATCTACATTTGCTCATTTAGCTGACGCTTTTATTCAGAACGACTTACAAGTATCCCCTTGGTAGGGGGTTCAGAACACAGGGTTGATACAGCACCCTGGAGCAACGAGGGTTAGGGGTCTTGCTCAAGGACCCACGTTGGTATCTAAAGAGGGCCTGGGAGTTGAACCCACAATCTTCAGATAGGTGGACCAACATCTACATTTGCTCATTTATCAGACGCTTTTATCCAAAGCGACTTACAAGTATCCCAACTCTGGGATCAGAGCACAGGGTTGATGCAGTACCCTGGAGCAACGAGGGTTGGGGGTCTTGCTCACGAAACCACAATGGTAACATCACTGGACCTGAGATTTGAACCCACAATCTTCAGATTGGTGGCCCAACATTTATATTTAGCAGACGCTTTTATCCAAAACGACTTACAAGTATCCCAGCTTGGTTGGGTTTAGAACACAGGGTTGATACAGCACCCTGGAGCAATGAGGGCTAGGGGTCTTGCTTAAGAACCCACAATGGTAATTTCAGTGGACCTGAGATTTAAATCCACAATCTTCAGATTGGTGGACCAACATTTATATTTGGTCATTTAGCAGACAATTTCATACAAAGCCACTTACAGGTACCCCAACTTGGTTGGGGTTAGAACACAGGGTTGATACAGCACCCTGGAGCAACGAGGGTTAGGGGCCTTGCTCAAGGACCCACGTTGGTATCTACAGAGGACCTGGGATTTAAACCCACCACCTTCTGATTGATAGCCCAACGCCACTCCCAGTCTCTAATAAAACTCACACATGTGAGACTGAGGTTCTCATTTCAGGAGACACGTTTGAGCAGAAGGCGTTTGCTGACCATTTGTTCTCCTTGTTGTCTGGAAGAAACTACCGAGACATTAATGAGATCTCCATCCTCTGCCCACCCCTTTACCCACCCATGCAGTAACACCCACTGTTCTATATTCTTCACATCACTCCTTTTTCAGTTATGTAGAGCAACAGGTAGCTGATGTGACACCTCTGCAGTGTAGGTGCAGTTGATGGGGTATTAATATCATCGCTCTGCTGAGAAATAGCCCTCCGCCAGGACATCCGGCCTCACAGGCTACACGCCGCCTGGTCATTAATCATACACATACATCTGGCTTTGAGTAATTACCTTAATAGAGAGAATACCATTCACACTCGCACTTATAGAGCACGTGCAGTATTAACGCAATTGTCGCACACTGCGGGCAAAATACCAACAGCATTATGACATCACACACAAGTCGTACTGAATGTCAGCAAGCATGTCTTTTTCTTTTAAAATGCACAATCTGGCGCTGGGCATCGGTGTAAGCGGACTGTTTGAACGGTGTTAGCGGGGTCACAAAGCCCTCCTGTTCGGGGAGGGAGCGGGATTGTCTAGAACTGATGAAAATCCTCCAACGTCCTCATTCATCAAAGCCCAGACCACATATTAATTATGCTCCACCTTCAGCCTAACAGTATAGGACACCGTTACTCAAACGCATACACATGACTTTCTCACTTGCACTGTGTGTGACTGATTCCCGGCGTAGGTTGCTTGGAATAATTCAACGTGTTTAGAGGCAACTGTCCTGTACTTATATATGTTATTGTACCATTGGATCACAGTCGAGAAATGGCCTCGCCATTTGTGTTTGGCCTACGAAGTACAACGCCGTATTTACGAAAATGAGTCGAGTCGGTAGCTCTTACAGTACGGCGCTACGCAAGTGTTTTTGAATGAGTGATGGCGTTGGCGTTTATATTTCAAATAAACGTATTGAACGTATTAAATCTGAAATGAATCTAGTGTTCAAGGAAACGATAAGGAATGACTGTATGGCGTCAGAAAGGGTCCAAAAGTTTTGAGAACTTAAAAACAGAATTCGTGAGCAATTTTCTTCGTTGCACATTTTTTCGCTCGCGCTTCTCATTTTTTCGCTTGCGCTTTTCTCTATCGCCCCCTCGCGTCTAAAAATTTCTCACATTCGATTTTTGTATTTAGGACCCGTTTTAATGGGTGGGAGGGATCTAGACAATAATTGGCTGCTCGAGAAAAATCCAGCCCACCCAGCCGTGCTACACATCCGGCGAAATCAGCGAATCTGCGTGAATAGTGTTTTGTTTTTGAAAAATGAGTTGAGAGTTTGTTTACTTCTATCAGCTATTTTAATTTTCATTATTTTATTCTCCAGTCCCACTTTTTAAAATGTGTTCATCCACAATTTGTCATAATGTAAGCCTGAAGACAAAACTTCCTGTTATGATGTTTTGGTTTTTTTTAAGGAAGAAACATTGGAGGACCATTGCTCCCTGGCCGGGCAGCATCAGTGTAGGACAGCCATGTACAGATTGTCTATAGATCAGTCCATAGGTGTCCATATTAAACAATAGTAAAAATTATATAAATTATTTGAGTCCATTGAGTCCATCCTCCAGGACAACAACGCTGTCAGTCCAACAGAAGTCCATGTTCCTTTCCATAATCCTCGTATCCGCAGTGCTCCTGCAGTGCCATAGACAAGGAGACAGGGACTACTCAAGACGACACCTCAGTCTCAAGACGACACCTCAGTCTCAGGACCTCACCTCAGCCTCAGAGAGTCTCTGGATCTGCCCCCTCTTACCTTCAATCCATCTTTCTTTAATACACTCCGACTCGTTCACTGCGCTCTAGTGAAGAAGGTAACCTGGTGATTCCAACTCACCGTGGCGCTAGCTCTCCATATCGTTCACCACTGCTCAATGGTGGAACGTTCTTCCCAACTCAGTCCGCTGAGTGACTCAGTGTTTTTAAAAAAAACATCTAAAAACACATCTCTTCCACAAGCACTTGTTATAAAAAATATATAGACGTCAGATTTGATGCTCAGAAACTACAGTGTAGCTGGTTTCTCCTACAGACTTGTGTTGTTCTCTCATTTTTAAGTCGGTTTGGATAAAAGCGTCTGCTAAATGACTGAATGTAAATTTTGCATCGCTGATCGTTCCAACACCCGCTACCAAAAAAGCCGGATTCACGGGTGCGCATTTCACCATGACCTTAAGATCTGTGACATCGCCTGAAGTAGCACGGCTCCCTCAAGCTGCATGTTAAGAAATTACTTGGCAGAGACGCCTATTACTCAATAATTACCCCCCTCTGCGAGCGGTAACATCCTCTGTCAAGATGCCTGGGCTCATTTATGCAGGTGCCAGCTTGTAATTGGTGCAATTTCAGCACCATTTTCGTAACACGGAACCAAATGGCTGAAGATCCACCGAAGTCCTCCGAAGCACCTTGTCAAGTTTTCTGCCATTAGATAATTATAGAATCTCATCAGACGCTGCCCTTTCTGCACTTACAGCCATTAGACAGGAAAAAGACATAGTTCATTTCATCACCAGAGGGTCAATTAGAACACTTCACACAGCTGAGAGTGCCATTATCTCAGCTGGTTCAGCTATACTTCCTTCCAGTTAATTAAGTGTTCATGCCAGACAGCGTCACACCGCCGGCACTGGTTTTGGGCAGCAGAACGCTAAGCGAGCTCGGCGGTGTCTGCGAGCGGCAGCTCTGAGCGGGAGACATGTAATTGATCTTCATTAGCTTGATTAAAGCTTTAATAGCACTGTGCAGAGTTGAAGCACATCACAGTGTCAACTCATTTCTGCTCCGAAATATCTCCTCAATCCGCTCCAATGATGGAGTCTGACCTTGGCATGAGAAATACATCAGTGTGACATGTTAAAGTGTGTGTGTGTGTGTCTCATGCCGGTAAGACCTGGAAACCTTCAGGTCTCCACTGCAGAAGCCCTCTTGGTTTCGTACTCATATAGAAACTTCTAGGGTCATGGGGGGTTCCTTATGTCCAACCAGGGGAGAACATTTCAGGTTATTCATTCATTATCTTCCACTTATTCCTCTACTAGTGGAGGGGTGTGGTAGCTCAGTGGTTAGGGTGTTGGATTATCAATCTGAAGGTTGGGGGTTCAAATCCCAGGTCCATTGAAGTTACCAATGTGGGTCCTTGAGCGAGACCCTTAACCCTCATTGCTCCAGGGTGCTGTGTCAACCCTGTGTTCTGACACCAACCATCAAGTTGGGATACCTGTAAGTCGCTTTGGGTAAAAGCGTTTGCTAAATAACTTAATTAAATAACTTAATTATGTGTAGCATGGCTGGGTGGGCTGGACTTATCTCGAGCAGCCAATTACTGTCTAGATCCCGCCCACCCATTATAACAGGTCCTTAATACAATCGAACGTGAGAATTTTTAGACGCCAGGGGGCGCTAGAGAGAAGTGCGAGCGAAAAAATGAGAAGTGCGAGCGAAAAAATGAGAAGCGTAAGCAAAAAAAGGTGCAACGAAAAAAATTGCTTACGAATTCTGTTTTTAAGTTCTCAAAACTTTTGGACCCTTTCTGACGCCATACTCGAGGTTGTGCATTATTGTGAATAAACCATGAGGTGTAACAGTACTCCGCTTGCACGTCGTGCCTGATAACATCTCTTATTCCCGTGGATTATTCACAATAATGCATGCTCTCTCGTGCCTTTTTGCTTTATCTAACTCTAATAAACAAGCTTGGAATCGGATTTTAAGGGCAGACTCATACCGAAAATAGTTTTTTATCCGTTTTATTTCTTTTTAGTTTAAGGTCCTACAATTTAAATCCATTAAAGATGTTTAAATACACTTTTGATTTTGTTAAAATCAGGCCACCCTACTGGGCGTTAAATTTGGCAGCTGACCGATGTGCTGATTGAAGGGGGGTTTGTTACAGGATTGCAGGAGTTCAGGTACCGAGGACCATCTTTTTGATATTCCGCCCTCTTGTTGTGGCCCCACTCTGATGCTCCATTATCCTGCCCTAGTTAAGTTTCCTTCAAATCTCCTGACCTTTTCCTGTCAGCTCATCCCAGCTCTGTCCTTGGCACAATGTATTAAAGCAGGTCTCTGTAACCTCACAGTAACAGAATAATAGGTTTTGGATCCAGTGTCTCTAATCCTACAGAAAACTACAACATGGATGTCAGCATTACTACAGCGAACGATACCACAGTTTGTGAAATATGAATAAATGCTTTTAAAGTTGCTGCAAGCAATTCATAAGAAGCCATTTTTCTCACATATACTTCGGTTTAGTACAACTTTAGTCCGTGCTTACTCAACACTGTTTATTAAAATCAAAAACTGACCCGCGGCGGGGACACTTAAGCAGAACTTTAACAGCTAATTTCAGAACGTGTGTTGTGTCTATCAGGGTAAACGTTAGCAGACATAGCTTTCAAGTCCTCTCTCAGCTGCCGCAGCTTTCATAATACCATGATTTTATTGATTTTCCAGAACTGTTTAATTTCTTTTTTGCACTTTCAATACAGTGGAACCCGTTTTCATTGCTAATGTGTCCGAAATCTGAAATCAATGAAAGCTGAGGCACTTGGTTCTCTTTTTTCCTTCAATATATTTTATTGTGAAAAAGAAACCATACAATATTTACCAGTACAAAAATACAAAAGAGCTTTTCCGTTTTTTTATATAAACCTTATAAATATAGACATGGACATTTAAGCAAATACAAAAATCTGGAAAAGAGAGCTAAAGAAGAGCCGCTTATTTCTATTTAAATCAATGTAAATCCTATTAATTCTTTCAAATCCATTCCATTCAAAAACACATTTCATAAAAAAATTAATGTAGTTTTAATACTCGAAACTGAACAAAGACATATATACACATTCATTCATTCATTCATTCATTATCTTCCGCTTATTCCTTTATGAGGGTTTGGTGGGTTGGGGGGGGAGTGAGTGTGTACCCAGCGATGGATTGGCGCCCTGTCCTGGGGGTATCTGACCCAAACCTTCAAGTTGGGATTCCTGTAAGTCACTTTGGATATTAGTGTCGGCAAAATGACCAATTATTATTGTTATAATTAAATATATCAGAGTATACGTTGGTCTTCATGCAAGTCTTCACGCCGTTCCTTGTTGATTTTGGTCTTTTGGGACTCCGAGTCATTAAATCTATCTAATCTTTCTTTGCTGTTCTGTTCTTTGTCCGTTTCCTCTAAAGAAAGGAGGGAAAAACTGACGTCACTATGTTTAGACCAGATCATTTATTCCAAGATGACAGGAATAGCAGCCAAATACTCCTTCTGTAAACACTTAGTGTTCCTCCACGTGTTTGTCTGATTCAGATACCGACCCCTTAATTTACAGGAAATTCAACATGAAGACGCCACTCTCACCAACTCCTTTTGTGTTCGTTTAAGATTGCTGTTCTACCACCGTGTTATCACTTTATATTTAGCTTATAATGCTTTTGTTCTAAATTAAGGGTGTCATTAGTGACACACAGGTTTGGTGTGAGAGAGGACTTGTAGTTTCAGTCTCAGCCTCGCTGCAGTGGATCCTCCTTTCTCTAATAAAACATTAAACATTAGTACTGATCATTGTTCATTCAGTATCTTCTTGGGTTGCGGTCGGGGTCCCCATTCCCATCCCGAGGAGAAAGTTTCGGGCAGATACACCCAGGACAGGGTGCCAATCCATCGCTGGGTACACACTCACTCCCACAGCATGACATTATACGGGGCAATTTAGAGCATTCAGTTTACCTTGAATCCATGTTTGAATGTGGGAGGAAACCAGAGAACCCGGAGGAAACCCACGCAAATAGGGATTCGAACCGGAAATCCCCAGCGCTGAGAGGCAAATATGCTAACCACCAAGTCACCGTGCCGCCATTATACATAGAATATTTTATATTCTTTTTTTATATCAAATGTTTAGTAACGGTTTATGTAAATTAACGCAGAACACATTTCTTTGGCCTAGTTCCCACGTAGCGGGTATTTATTAAAACGGTTCTCTCCCCCCACATCGTTTTCAAAAACGATTCAATTTATTGCATTTAATTTACCTTCATTTTTTTGAATGTGGGAGGAAACCAGAGAACCTGGGAGAAACCCACGCAGACACGGGGAGGACATGGAAACTCCAAGATTGGGATTCGAACTGGGAATCCCCAGCGCGGAGAGGCGAATGTGATAACCATTAAGCCACCGTGTCCCCCTGTGATCCCCTGTGATCATTGTTGTACTTTCTTAAAAAGACAAACAATATTAGAAATGTTTTATTATTTAGGAGCAAAAACCTAAAGACTCGTGGAAGGAGGTGGGAAGGAGGAGTGCAGAATGGGGTGAAACTGGCTTTAGACAATTGCAGTTTTAAATGGCTTATGGCTTATGATGTCACAGTATGAAACCTAAAATAAATAAAATTGAGACTTTATTCATAAAATAAAGTCATGCAAAACACGTCTGACTTTTATATATAATCAAGCAACCAGTGAAATGTCAACTGAATTCTCATTTATTTCGACCACATTGAAACATTTCCTGGTATTTTAGATACTGTTTTTATTGTTGCTGTAAAGAGGTTTTTCTAATGTCAGTCACATCATTATTTTCCCCCTCACAGATATTTGCCATTTAGATCTCACTAACAGTTATGAGTTATTAATCATTTATCGTGCTCTACTACCACCTTGAGGACAACACTAGTCATTGCTGGTCAGTTTGTACAGGCATGGGTCTGTTAGAGCACTGACACAATTTTATTAATTATACAAGCTTATTACAATTTAGTTATTAAAGTCTGGTTTATATTATGGTTCTATAAAATGTCAAAATTAAAACTGCAAAGATCACACGAGATTAAAAGAAATATTTGAATTGTCCACATTTTCTGGCAGCTTATTTAATATATTGTATTTAATATATTACAATATATTGTAATATCTTTCAGAAGATTTTGGAAGTGATATAAAAGCTGAAAAACAGCAGCCAACACAATGTAACTCCCAAGTAAACCACACTTCTGTGAAATCAAGCTGTCCAGTTAGGAAGCAACACTGATTGTGAATCAGTTTCACTTGCTGTTGTGCGAATGGAACAG
>JAOUQT010068477.1:0-10339 GCA_025769995.1 Xyliphius kryptos
AACTCCACCCAGATTGGGATTCGAACCGGGAATCCCCAGTGCTAAGAGGCGAATGTGCCAACCACTAAGCCACCGTGCGGCCCTGCCTGAAACCAATCATGCGAAAGTCTGAATAACTTATCAACCATTGGTTTATAACAATATGCGCTGTACATTTAACACAAGTGAATACATAGACTGTGTATGTATGTCTATAGCTGAATACCACACATGAAGAAAGAAACAAACCAGTTTCAAGTGTCGGTCGAAATGCCCTTTACCTTATACCACTACCCAGCCCTTATTTGATGAAAAGCCGAATAAGATAAAAATCATAAACCATTTAGTCGTAAATAACGGGTTGTATTGTTTGGGTTCGTCTTTGGTGCCAAAACCATGAACATATTTGCTTTACACAATGTTGTGTATGTGAAATTGGACAAGTTTTTACATTCCTGGGTGCAGACTGGGTGCCAAATGGGTGCTCCTAACCAAATTCAAGGCATGCACGAGGAGATAAGAAGAGGATTATGATGAAGGACTGGAAGTGGATGAGGGATGATGTGTGCATGAGAAAGAAAGAGAGAGAGAGAGAGAGAGAGAGAGAGAGAGAGCGAGCAAGAGGAGCGTATCTGAACAGCATACAAACTAAACTGAGAAGGAAGAGAATGGATTTGGCTACTAGATTGCTTTAAGAGACTGAAAACAAAAATAGGAAAATATTTCCTATAAAACAGGATAAATGGTACGAGTCCATTTTGTTTGCCCCAACTTAACTTTCTTGCTCTCTCTCGCACACTTTCTCTCCACAGTCCCATTCGTTTCTGTGTTAAACTCCTAGCAGGGTAGAAAACTCTGGAATAAGGGTTGGCTCTTGCAGTCTGAGGAAGTCTTGTGGTTGAATGATTCAAACCCAACCTGCTCCACTAGAATTTGGCGGGTGGCGCCCGTAGCCCTGAGCTGAGCTGAAAGTGACTGGCTGGGGCACTTAAGTGGAGGTGTTGGAGGCGGAGGCAGAGGCTGCATTGGTGGTCTGGCCACGTTCTCCACTGTTAGGATCTGCAGCAGGGAAAAAATGAAGATGAATTTACAGCAATGCAAATAAAGGTTTTGCACAAGGGCATTTTGGGCTTCAGAAAACAAAACTGTATGATTTGACATACGTTGTCACTGTGTAAACTAACACTGCAATACAGACACAGACAGGTACATATACACACATTCATATTACTGTTTAACATCAAATCTGCCCTGGTCCTTACAGAGGTTCATCCTACAAAAGACTAAATACCATGGTTTTCCTAATCACTTGTTTTGGGGACCTTTTTCGGTGGCTCAGGTTTGGTAAATTGTAAAGCTGTCTTGATTACGTCAACCAACTAATAAGGGGCAGTCACAGACTTTTCGTTAAGGGACCAGACATGCAATTTGAGGGTCCCTGGTTCGATTCCCAGTCCCACCAAGTACTTTGGCTAAAGTAAAGTGATATAGTGATCTATTTTGCATACTGTACTAACAGGCAGAGGAATTTGTCCTCCACATTTATCCCATCCATGTGGTGAAACACATACATATATAAACAAAGTGAAGTGAGACCATGTGCCCGGATCGGTGGGCAGCACTGTATATGACACCAGGGGTGCATTTGGGGTTAGGTGCCTTGCTCAAGGGCACTTCAGGCACAGTACGTACTTAGTGGGACAGTGTGTGTTGGTGTGTGTGTGTGTGTGGCGTCAAAAAAGGGTCGAAATGTTTTGAGAACTCAAAAACAGAACTCGTAAGAAATTTTCTTCGTTGCACATTTTTGTGCTCGCGCCTCTCATTTTTTCGCTCGCACTTCTCTCTATCGCCCTCTCTCGTCTAAAAATTTCTCACATTCGATTTTTGTATTTAGGACCCGTTTTTACGGGTGGGCGGGATCTAGACAGTAATTGGCTGCTCGATAAAAGTCCAGCCCACCCAGCCATGCTACACATCCGGCGTCATCATCCAATATGCGCGAAATGGGTTTTGTGAAAAATGACCACACAGTGGTTCACAATCCCTCCCATCTTCTCCAAAACACTACTGAAAGATGCTGAACAGTGTCAGTTGCAAGAGAACACTCCAAATACAAAAATGTGGGTGGTATTGTTTTGCACTAATTTCTTTTCAACTAAAAGTATTAGATATAACATCACTCACTGCATATGTTCGTCATATTTTCAGCTTCTAAAGCATGCCAGTATCTTCAGAGTTGACTGTATAGGTCTGTTTTCAAAATAGTTTGTTGTAATTTTTCAAAATATCAGGTGGAAATCGCTGTTTAAAGTAACAATTAAACTTGTAATGTAGGAAAGTTCATCGGTCTAAACCATCCGAGAAAGAAAATACATCTATTTATCTTCAGTGTGATACCAGGAATAACAGTGAGCGCTGAATACAGAGAAAAGTCTTACATTTTGTGCTTTCTAGAAAGACAACTGACTTTCTGGCACACTTCTGTGTCCAAGTGGACTTCCATTAAAGACCAATTTGCCAAAACACTAATGCTAAAGTATTGCATTTCACTCTATGTTGGAATGCGTCTGCAAAAAGCCCTCTTCTAATGGGCTGCAACTTCAGAAGCAGTCAGCAAAACGAATGTACATGACCACTGTGGACTACTTTGAAATTTGGGGTTGTGGGTTCAAATCCCAGGTCCACCAAAATTACCAATGTGTGTCCTTAAGCAAGACCCTTAGCCCTCATTGCTCCTTGGTTTCTGTATGTACCCCTGTATTCTAATCCCAAGTATTAAGTGGGATACTTGTAAGTCGCTTTGGATAAAAGCGTCTGCTAAAATGATCAAATGTGGATTATTATTCTGAATAACATGGTTAACTTTTTAAGATGTTCATTGCTAAGATGTTAGTGTTGTGGTGATACAACTGTGAATGAATGTGGAGAGAAATGTAAATTAATTAATAAGTAAATGAAAAAAAACAAGAATACACACCTGTGGTAGTGGAGGCGTTTGTAGGGTTGGAGGAGCCTGCCTGATTACGTGCATGAGCAGGAATTAAAATGGTGGCCAAGGACGGGTTACTGGACAACTCTGTGAAAACAAAAGCAAAAGTCAAAGGGACAGAAATGGTAATACAAATTCACACAGTTGTCATCGTTATAGTAACTTATATCAAAGGTGGGCCATTATGGCCTTCAAAGCTCATCAAAAAAAAACAAAAAATATCTGAATCACAGACTGATGGTAATTATAGTTTGTCCATTAATATGTATATAAGAATTCCAAAATGTTCTGCTGGTGGTGCTGCTTTCAGTCATATTTTATATAAATATACCGATGTATAAGGGTCAAGTCATTCTGCATCAACGGCTGTTATTAGTTCAAACCTTGAGTAGTAAAGTTGAACAGTGATGGTTTTTCTCTGCCGTTAGGTAGTTTAATGTTTGGTTCTCTTAGTTCATCAAAGAAGGAGTGTGCACAGGCCTCGAGTGGTGTGAGTCGGGAGGTGGGTGTGTACTCCAGTAGACGAGAACACAATGCGATTGCTTCCGGCGGTGTGCGCGGCCGGAACACCTAAAAAACATTTAGAGTAAAGTGAGCCGTCCAATAAGTTTATAGGCCAGAATAAGATTTTATTTAGAAAAATGAGGATGGGAAGATTAAAGAAACAGATTATAGTCAGATAGAAATGCAGCATCCTTCGTTTCAAACTACATTAGGTCATTTAGCAGATGGCTTCTTGGTGGTTGGAGTAAGACAACAGGGTCAGCCATGATGCAGCCCCCCGGGAGCAATGAGGGATCTTGCTCAAGGACCCAAATTGGTAACTTCAGTGGCTCTGGCATATGTCCTTAGATATCATAAAAATAAAAAGAACTGCAACAAAAGCAGCTTTATTTCCAAAAAGTTACCTTCAGTTGACTACACTGGTTTATTAAATCACAGAAAGAGGGTGTCATTAGTTGAATTCTGTAACATACAGAATCTCTGGAGCAATGAGGGTTAAGGGTCTTTCTCAAGGACCCACATTGGTAACTTCAGGGGACCTGGGATATGAACCCACAACCCTTAGATTGCCAACCCAACACCCTAATCACAGAGTTTGTTACAAAAAAAAACTAACAATGTTTGATTCATAAATGTGTCTATTAAAATCAAAATCATTAATAATCTGGTCTTCCGTAACATAATCCAGTTAAACATTGATCGCTAAGTAACAGGTTTCCGGTTTCTATTTTAAATACTGCCATCTAGTGGCAAAATAACAGAACACAGTATCAAAAAAAGTAACATAATACATTGAATATCATGCACTGATACGAATGTGAAACTGTCAGAGTTGTGCATTATTGTCAATAATGTCACAGCTGGAAAAACGGCTCAGTCAATCAGATTTAAGAACTGGAACAACTTTTTTATAATAGATAATTCACGATTGTTATTTGTTTATTTGGGGGGGGGGGGGGGGGTTTGTTGTACAGTCAAACTGAGGCGGGAATAAAGGACCAGTGGGAACGCTCCGTAGCACACATCGGATGACGCAGCCGATCACTGAAGGCACTTCCCAGTGCCGCTGGAGTCTTATACATGGGGTGGAATTCGTTGTCCTTAAGTGTTGCTACCTTGTTTAGCATCCTTCTGTCTCCCACCACCTGCCTGGGTCTGAGGGCCCCCGCCCTTCCTAATTATTTTGTCCAGTCTGTTCTTGTCTGCATTAGTGAAGCTGCTGCGCCAGCACACCCCTTCATAAAACATGGCTGATGCCACCACAGTGTCGAAGGTCTTAAGGAGTGGTCCCTGCACCCCAAACGACCTTAGTCTCCTGAGGAAAATATAGTCTGCTTTGGCCTTTTTTATATAGTGCAGCCGTGTTACTTGAACCAGTCCAGGTTTGTGTTAAGGTAAACACCCAGGTACTTATTAGAGTCCACCATGTCAATGTCCATTCCCTGGATGTTCACCGGTGTTAAGAGAGGGCGACTGCGCCTAATATAATAAATATCAAATATGCAGAGCTTATTTAATCATTGGTATAAATAAAACAAGACTTTTACACATGAACCTACTTTTATAAATCAGTGCAAGTTGTTTGAGAAACCATTCACGAAGTTGAGCAGCTTAACAAGAACCGAATACAAAACTAAATGCCACAAAGGTTTTCAAGTTACCCAGAAGTCTAATTGCTGCACACTACTGCTGCACACCTGAGTAAATTCTCATGGCCTATGCAACAGTGACATCTACAGGTCAGTAGAAGTTAGTGGTTAAACTACTGAACTACTAAATATATTTTTGAGAAAATAGAGCCATATTCTGATTTTTTTAAGCAATGGTCTAAAATTACAAGTCAGTCGAAATTAGAAATTTAAACAAACATTTAAGCAGAATTCTGTTAATATAATGCAAATCCATTTTTTCTTTCAGCACTTCATTGAGGGAACTGGATTAACATCATTTTTTTTGAGTATTGATCCATTTTATCACATTCACACATTTTGTTTGATAACAATTACATACGACTTCACTAAAAGAAACAATAAAATGATGCGAACAAATAAAAAAAAATAAACGTATAAATGGGGACAATGTTAATACAGTTATTTGAATGAACAATATTTATACATAATTAAGGGTAAATGTTAATGTCCTTTCACACAGGGAACATAATGTGAATTCTATTAGGGTTCCTAGAGGAACCCTAGAAAGGTGTTTGAATTTTGCAACAGTTTTCATTATGATATTAATAAAATTATGGCTAAAATATATAACTGACCCAAAACGTGGTGCGTATTTAAAAAGACTATGCTTTCTCGGTCTCTAGCCAATTTATTGTTGTCTATTTACCCTGCATCAGGACTCTCAACACAATTTCAGGAGAGTTTTATTGCTCGTAAACTTTTACACAAGCAGCTTCAACATTTTCCCCAAAATCTCCCTCAATAACCCAGAACAGAGTTCTGCAGAAAGCTACAATAGATACAAGGACACACTATATTACAGCTTCCCACAATCTTGCAAATTCCTTTTATCTTCATTTCTTAAATATCAATATTCTAAAGCACTCAGTTTGATAAATAGTTTACTTAAACGTTTGTTACTTGGTGCCTAATTTCTCAAATTATGAAAATGTAGGGACATTAAAAGTTCTTCAAAACCTGATAAAATATAAAATAAAGAAAAAAAATGACAATAATCTAGACTGTGAAACATAAGATCTCCCCAATTTGGTCAGTAAGTTGGGAAAATAAGTGGATATTGTTGCAGACGAATGAAATAAAGTCAGAAGGAATGCTAAGCACAAAGCAGATAAAGATGCAAGATAAACATAATGAAGAAAGAGAAACTGATTTTTCTGTACCTGCTGACTCACCTTAGTCCAGGGGTGGGCCTTAATCTGCGGGAATTTAAACTCTGAGTAATTCGGGTTCATCTCTCGAATCTGTTCACGGGTGGGAGTACCCAGCACCTGAAACACGGAAAAATGACAGTAGAGTTTATTACAGAGTCTATGAATAAATCACAAAAGTTGTTTTCTTTTAAAATCTAACTTTTATTTATTTGTCGCTTTTTTTAAATGTACTGAATCAGTCCACATGGAACAGACACAAGGCAAAATGCAGAATGCAAATGGAATTTAACTCGAGTGCAATAAGCAGCAAGTGCACAATAAACAGAAATCTGGCTGAGATGCCAAGCCTTGCGATAAATTTACACCACCATTTTAATTCCAAGCTTAACCAAAATCTTAATACTGCTCGAAAAAATAAATGGAACGCTTAAACAACACAATGTAACACAGAGCATGGAGCAGATACCAGGAGACAGGCCAGTACACCAGGAGACATGGAGGGGGCTGTAGGAGAGAACACCCACCGCCTCATCAGGAGCATGCCCAGGTGTTGTAGGGAGGTCATACAGGCACGTGGAGGCCACAAACACAACTGAGTCCCATTTTATCTTGTCTTGAGGAATTTCCACTGAAGTTGGATTAGCCGGTCATTTAATTTTTCACTTTGAGTATGATTCCAAATCCAGACCTCCATGGGATAATCATTTTGATTTAAATTTTGATCTTTATGAGGTGATGTACTATATGTTTTTGACTTTGTAGATTAGAGACAAAATAACCAGAAGTTTGCCTCCTTTTCTTCTGTTCAATCTCAAAAGAGTGGAAATGGGGGCAAATGGGAAATTAAACAATACACATAAAGAACATGCTACAGGTATCACTGGCTTTCATCAACTTTTAGGGGAAAATAAGATAAGGGCTCTTACTGATTCAGCAACAAGGTGCAAATATATTTTTTAATATATCTTGCTGTTAGATATTCTTAAACTATAATGTTTAGAAAGAGTGGCTATGTCAAACTTACAAGTTAATACTCTGTTTTTTGTGAAAGGGACTGGAACAAATATTGTTTGTTAAAAGAGTCTGTGATAGAAAGGTTTGGAAATGTTTAATAAAATGTGTTATCAGGGAGTGCAACATATGATTGACGTGACCTGTCTAACTCTGTGCATTTTCCAAAAGCTGCTTATGTAATTGTCATTGTGTACTGGTGAAAATTGGGCTCATGTTGGCGCAGGGAGGGGTAGAAGACTAAAATCTGGAAAGAATGTAACCCCATGCAGGTGGTTGACATGACCTGGGAAGGTAGTCAGCACAGGGTGTGATGGAGAATGATGATCCGCCGATGTCCTGAAAGAAAAGCAGTTTTAATACCGAAGTAATAAGACTTGTTTTTAGGAATATGATTTAATGTTTGAAAATACTGACCGTACAATCCAAAGTTAAATGGTTTTGTCATCTGTCAACATATCAACATATCAATATGTTTAGAAGTTAACCGAAGGCTCATGGTGCAAGTAGAGTGCTTTCTCCAAACGATAACAAATATGAAGAGTGGCACATACTTAAAAATACTCACATTAATAGAGCACTTAAAAAAAATGTAATGCATTTTTAAAACTCGTTCTTTAATACACTTTCTGGCCAAAATAAAACGTCGCCACCTGGATTTAACTAAGAAAATGGTTTAGAGCCTCCCACTGGATAATTACTGAATGGGTGATGGTTTTACACATGAATTGCCCACCAAAAAGTCCAGACCCGAACCCCATTTAAGAATTTTTAGGATGTGCTGGAGAACACATACCAAGTTCCAAATCTCCATCAATACAAGTTGTTGCAGAAGCTTGTGGAAATGATACCACATTGAATCACGCTGAAAATGGCTTAAAGTGGAATCGGACCAGTTCCCCATGCTGGTATCAATATCAGTGCTCCTTAGTTATAATTTCTCCCTATATATATTTTTTTTATTTATTTATTTTTTTGGGCCTTTCTTGATTTAGAGGTCACTACAGCAAAAGATCTGCATATGCGATTTGGCAGTTTTACACCGGATGTCCTTCCTGAAGCAACCTTCAGATTTTTCTAAGCTTGGGGCTGGAAGTGCAAGTGCACTGACACATACTCCTCAGCAAGGACATTTTCATATCTTCAATTTATAGTACACTCTTCTTTGGAATGTTGGATGACCTTGGAGAAAACCCCACACAAGAGCATATATGCGTATGTGCAGCCCCAACACAGAAAGGATTTGTGTTCGCCCCATTAAGGAATCGGGACCTTCTTGCTGTAGGATGGATCACTATGCTGCAGTGCTGCTTCATAATAACTTCTCTCTACCGTGTTATTCTTTTCATTTCTTATCTTAAAGCCTTCAAAACGATTTAAATCTGCCGCTTAGTTAACATTATACATACTAAATAGATTATTTAAGAAGCAAATAAGAGACTTGTTTTAACTCTTATGTTTGGTAATGGGCTCATGTTTTATTTTTTTGGTCAGGAATATTTTGAAGTTTTGAAAAATTTTAGGTGTTGTATTTATTGGGCTTATACTGTAATTTACTGCTTTGTCTGCTAGGATGTTATTTTCTATTTAATGCTTAATAAATATTTTTTATTTCATTTAAGGAGTATGTTGTATCTTCTTCTTGGTTTTAAAATTGCCAAAAATTATTGAACCATGTTCACCAAAAATTTTCACACCTTACTGTTTTGGCAATATAATGTCCATTTATTGTATCTCTATTCACATGCTTTTAAATTTGGGATTTGTTGTTATTGATGGCATTAATTACAGTCTTTTCATAACAACTCTATATTTGATGGTTATTGCCAGTGACGGGTGCACACGGCTAAAAGGATCAGCGCTCAAGTAAACACTGAAGTATCAACAATGCTCACTCTTGTCAAATCTTATTAGTCAGTCTGTATGCAATAGCACAATTGTATAGAGCACTGTGCGTTTGCTTCCCAACCTGCTTTTCCTTCTCCTTTGTGACACCTCTAAAAAGAAATGTTTTTTTTTGTTCCTGTGCTTTATTTATTAGTATTCAAGCTGACAGATATGGCTGGTATTTAGCAGTAGTGGAACCTCACTGACTGACAGCGTAGCGATGTTGGAAATATGGATGCATACTAATAACTCATTAAGCATTATATTAGAAAGAGAATGCCCCTGTGATAAGCTTTGGTTCTTTATTGCACTGTCCTCATTAACATATAATATTGCTGGAAAGTTTGCGGTCACTCGTAGTTTTAAAACCATGTTCATGACAACAAGCTAAGAACATTAAGAACGTCTGCTCTCAGAGATTGTATAAAAAAGGTATTTGGTTGAGTAATGGTTTTATCAGATCATGTTTGACAGAAAACCCTCTTCTATATGTATTGCCCCAGGGCTTAACGGCTTTTTTTTTGCAAGGTGTTTACATGAGTTGCACATTACTGTTTGCAACGGGGACTTTCCCATCACAAATGCTTCAATCCTAAAGTGTGCTAAGGTTGAATGCCTCCGCTGAAGTGCTTGAAACATCAGCCTAATGGCATTAGATGGGGACACATCACCATCGTTAAAATGTCATCCTTTTGAGTTTTAAGTTCACCTCATATCATGTAAGATAAATGGGCTCTCCGCAGGCAACTTGTCTGACCCATCTGTCTACCCATCAAGCCTGGAGAGAAGCAGCATACTGTGCTGCCCCTCACGAGGTTTTGTTTATGCTGCCTATGTTTTGTTTATTCATTTATTTTTCTCTTCTTCAATCAGAACTTTTATATAAATAGACATTTTACATTCTTTTATTAGTCCAAGAGTCAGATTGTTTCAGCTGAACAAATAAGTAATTAAAATGTTATATTTGGTAGATTCACATTGTGGCCTTTTTATAAATGTTTTATTTTGTTGTCCTCTCAGAATCATCTGTGCACCTTCTAAGATTTTTTTTAATTTATTCAGTCATTCATCCATGACCTTCTGCTTACTATTCTACCAGGGTTTGGGGAGGGTGCGGGGGGGGTCTC
>JAOUQT010068492.1:0-10338 GCA_025769995.1 Xyliphius kryptos
TCTTTACGTTTGTATGCAGTCATCTCATTTATTAAATCTGGTGACATCATGCGTAACGATGCTTAAGGTACAGGAATCTCCGGGTCGCGTTCCCGGTTTAAACACATATCCTGTGTCTCGGTTTACCGGCAGTGAACTTTGAAAACTTAAGATCTACCCATCCATTATCTTCCACTTATTTCTCTACTGGGGTCACGGTGGGGTTCTCCATGCCTATCCAGGGGAGAACATTTCAGGTGCTGGGCAGGTACACCCAGGACAGGGTGCCAATCCATCGCTGGGTACACACTCACTCACACATCCACACTCACACTATACTGGGCAATTTAGAGCATTAAATTTACCTTGAATCCATGATTTTTGGATTGTAGGAAGAAACCGGAGAGCCCAGGGAAAACCTACACAGACATGGGGAGGACATGGAAACTCCACCCAGATCGGGATTTGAACTGGGAATCCCGCTTAGAGGATAAAGTGCCAACCGCTAAGCCACCGTGCCGCCCATAACGTAAGATAAATCTTTTTTTAGAGCGCTAGTTGTGAACAAACGTATGTCTTTGGGCTCGCTGGTTGCGCTGCTGTTGAAATAAACATATTTTTATTTTTAAACATAAGTCTACTTAATTTTTTTGTATTTTTTTTTTTATATATGTGTTTCTTATATATATACTTTCATCCAGCTCACCCGCACGCAACACTGTCCAATTCTCTAACATTCAATTCCTTCCACCAATAAAAAAAAACACATTGCTTTAGTTGTTCTATAAGAGATTGTTGTAAAGCTGCAGGTTAATTAAACTGTCCTCTGTTACTTCCTCAAAGTGCTGACGGTAATTCTGCCTCGTGTGCTGCTGCACGGTAAACGTCGCTTTACCATCTGGTATTTTTCCAAAAACTGCTGGCTCAGACCCAAACACACAGAGAGAGAGAGAGGGAAGACGGGTGCTCTGAAAACAGAACAGATGGAGGAGGATATGCAGTGTGATGTTCACTGGAAAATCATTTAAAACTGCACACAGTGTGGATTTTCTTAAAGGCTTTTCACCGACGCAGAAAATACACACACTGAGAGGCCCTTCTTTTATTAAAACTCAAACAATCCACTTCCTGTGGCAGTGGGTTACATCAGATGAGGGGAAACGATTAGGTTCTTTAATCCGGCCCGCCGAATTTTTCCAAATTCTGTTCTCAAAATATTCTACAATTAGAGTTTACTTTCTGTTCTGCGTTTCCGCTGCGCTCCACTGGGGGGCTGCTGTACGCTCTACTTTACTTTTTCACGTTGCCTTTTGAGCTCTTTGGGATAAAAAATGGACCAAAGGAAAAAAAAGAGGTGAGAGAGTCAAATTTTGTATCTCATTGTGGTCTGTGGGTTCAAAAGTTTGCCTACCCCTGGGATAAATGATCACTGGAGCATTTGTCTGCTGGTGGTCACGCTTATGTTGGGTGTGCAGCCGATGGGGCAAGATGTAGCAGTTGAAAAGCTTTTGCAGCCACATCAGCCAAAAGTTTGTGTTTATTTCCACCGTAGGCCGGGCGACGTCACAGGTCTCACTACTGTCCTGTAAATGTTCCTTTTTCCTCGTCATTCACAGATCACCTCTGAATCTCTTAACAAGAGGTCACTGTTAGGACTGCAGTCCGGACCCACACGTCGTTCATTGTAGAAACCGATAAACTATTAATCTAATTCTTACTGTTTAGTTTGAACAGCAGAACTTTTCTTGTCTGTATTGTAGGGGCGTCGCTGTGTGTGAGATCATCAAAAGCTCTGCTCAGAAAAAAAAAGTCGACAGAAAACCGAGAGGAAATAAACTGAAGAGCGCCGTTTTATTGACTTTTTTATTGACTGTTTCTATCAGCACGCACTTCTGCAATCTATTTCTTTAATGCAGCTTCGGATTTTACTTTAATGATTTTTTTTAAGTTTTATAAATAATTCATTCAGTTCAGCATTTAAATCAATAAATATTGTTAAAATACTTTAAATGATATTTGTAATTAGAAAAAAGACAGGCAGGTATTTTGGTTTTTCATAAGTAATTAATTGTAATGTTTTTCATCGCGATTAATTGCAAAAACGCTTAATTGCCTCATCACTAGTTTAAGGTAATAGAGAACGTGGTAGAGAGAAATGATCAGACAATCCATTATTTTTGCAAATAATCGCAAATACAAACATCACAAGTAATTAATCATAAGCACATTTATAAGTCAATGCCATGTTGCGCTGAAATTTTAAACCAAGTGGCGCAAATTGAAACAAAAATAAAGTTCCACCTGCAGAACACTGGTCTGCTTACTTTGTCCAAAGGAATTGAATATTTTGTGTTATTGTTCAGCAGAAGCTCGAGTTTATGTTCAATAACAAACAGAACTGTGCTGTCCGTGTGATTTCTGTCACGTTATCCAAAGCTTGTTCCCTCGACCCCAAGAATCTCTTTGCAAACGAACCTTTCCACCACCATCCTCTCTCTCTCACATTAATGCAAATGCTTTGATATATATTTTAAATATGAAAAAACTTGCAGAATAGCCATGCTGCCCCTGGTGGAGAACCTAATAAAGGCAGTTGTGTTTGAATGAGTGATGACTTTGGAGTTTATATATTTTAAATAAATGTATTAATATGTGTGACGGCGCCAAGTTTCAGCTTTCTGGCTACTCGCCAAGACCCCAAATCTATCCGAGGTGTTGCGTTCCATGGTGACAGCGAGCGAATAATTTTCCCAAAGATGTTAGGAAATTACAAAGGATCTTGGAAGACCTCGTTGTGACACTAGAGAGGTTTTGCGTTCAATGGTGATATTGAACGAACCATTAAATGGCAGGAAGATTTAATTTTTCCAAGGACATGGTGGGGAATCACGGTGACAAGTTACAGACTTGTAGATACTCAGAAAGTGAAAGAATTAGTGATGAGTCAGTGAGGGTGTTGGCGTTTATAGGTATAATTGTCCAATGTACAGAGTCTGCCATGATGACCCTACACCACCGTGGGCTAAGGGGCCGTGTTAAGAGCCCACAGTTGGTTGTGCTCCAGAGTAGATAACCAGCCCAGCCCACACGCATGGTTTCCATCACTGCTGTTTTGTCCTGTTGGCTGATCTTAGTTACATTAAACATATTGTATGGACTTATGGCCCAGCTCCCCCTCAGAATCCATTATTAATGTCTGATATCCATCTGTCTTCTTCTTTTCCTTCCTCCTACACTTCACCTTTTTCTGCTGATACTTATTCATTTCTTTTTTTCGCTCTTTTCTAATTTGGAGACTGAAGCAGCGAGGGATTTGCAGCATTTATCTAGCCGTTGTTATTTTATGTTTCATTTGTTTTAATTTCACTTATCTCACAGGAAATTGAACATTGTGTCGAACACGGTGCGCTTCATGAATCTGTTTGATCTTCGTTCGGACCCAAAGGGGCTTTCAGCTTTTACAAAATGCTTTGAAATGAATTTGCCATTACTGAGCTCATTTAGCAGGACGAAGAATTTAAAGCCACGCGTGGATGTTCTTTGCTCCCTTTAAGATTCTGATAATTAGCTTTTTATATTATGGCTTTTTTTTTTACACTAATTTACTTACATAAAGTTTTGATGCATCGGCACCCTCAATGATGATCTTCTGCTCCATTCTTTATTTTCTCCACTTACCTTAAAGAAAAATGGACTTTGTATTTTTACAGTTACAAACCGTAGTCCTGGGGTGCCAACACTTTTCTGGCCTTTTTTCCAGTGGACAGGTCATCATCATCTACCTTAATGCTTTAATGTTAATCCTTTTTACAAACATCATGTCGATAACATTACAATACGGGGCAATCCAGTAAAAAACAAACACAATGATTCTGATGATCTGCACTGAATGCTGTCAGCCAGGTGGGAGGAGTCTGAACAGTAGCTGCTGATGCTGATTCTTAAGCAGCTTCCAAATGATCATCAGTGAGGGGGGAGTGATATCTAGACTTCATTTCATTTACGTTATATTTACATTTGGTCATTTAGCAGATGCTTTGATCCAAAGCGACTTGCAAGTACCCCACTTAATATTTGGGGTCAGAACACAGGGTTACATCCAGAATCCCTGGAGCAATGAGGTTTAAGGGTCTTGCTCAAGAACCCACATTGGTAACTTTAGTAAACTTGGGATTTGAACCCACCACCCTTAGATTGCTAGCCCAACAAGCTAACCACTGGGCTACCACACCCGACCATGTGGAGGTAAAGCCTGATTCACATAAATAAATAAATGTGGTGAATTTTCTTATGTTTGGATACTTTTCTTCAGTTCCAAAACTGCCCAGCAGAGGCGCTTGACTTCATTTGAATGTCAGTGTGCAGGACTGAAATGTACTCTTTTAAAGCAGATGTGACATCTAGAACCTTCTAGAAGGCTCTGATATGGAGAACTTAAAATCTGATTGGTTGAAGCAGCACAATTTAATGCTACAGGGGGCGCAACATTTATTCCATTTGAAACCTGGCAACCAACGATGCTGAAATGGGATTGGCTAAATATACGAAGAGCTGGCGACACCTCAAAGAAACAGACAAGGCAGTTAGAGTTCAAAAATCTGTAATTCTGTAATAAACGGAGTATGATTGACACACAGTGTGGCATGTGACTCTGCCCCTAACTGACTAGAGCAGCAGATCCTGCAGGGTACCAAGTCGAGAGGGCCCCCTGAAATAGCATCATTTCATCACCATGCCCTCTACTGATGATGGGCAGGGTGAGGAGGTAAAGTGCCAGCAATGCCTATCCCAGATCACCAACCCAACAGCGCCACCCTGAGATCTACACCTTTATCTGCAGGGAAGAAATTGAACGTAAACGTAAACAGATGTGTTTTTAATCTACTTTTAAAGATTGAGAGTGATTCAGAATCACCAACAGTAGCTGGAAGAGGAACCTCGTGGGAGAACGCTCTTCCATCAGCAGGAACTTTATTCATTCTAGGAACTAAAAGTAAACCAGCACCCTAAGAACATGACAAACGGGGGTGGCTTTGACCTTCTCGTGTGTGTGTATATTTCAGGCTCTGGTTGACGAGCTACCCCAGTGAGCGGTTTCCTGTGAGCATCCTGCAGAACGGCGTGAAGATGACAAACGAACCTCCCAAAGGGCTGAAAGCCAACCTCCTGCGCTCTTACCTGTCTGACCCGGTGTGTAACCCCGACTTCTTCAGCAGCTCCACGAAGCCGCAGGTCTGGCAGAAGCTACTGTTCGGGCTCTGCTTCTTCCATGCGCTCGTCCAGGAGAGGAGAGCCTTCGGCCCACTAGGTCTGTCTGTCTGTCTCTACTGTTTCCATAACGAACGACAGGTCAGGCACTGATGCAGGGACAGTGGACCTCAGTAGGCTTGAGGTCAGGACTCTTCATTCTTTAGTCCAGTTCCTACACCCCAAACTCGCCCAGCCAAACCTTCACAGACGTTAATGTTTGAGACTGGAATTAAGAATGGCCCTTCCCCAAACTGACCCATGGCGATGGGATTAAATAGAACTCCTCAGTAATTAGGAGGCGTGTCCTATAGTTAAATCGCAATGTCATTGAATCACATTCGAGTTGTTATTATTTTTAAATTTAAAGTGTAGTTCCGCTCCTTACCACTAAAACAACGTCATCGTCATGCGTGTAGGCGCATATCATACCCCTCGAACCCCGCTGCGTGCACTTAGCATCTGTTGTTATACTAATAAGCGGTAGTGCGTCTACACAAAGAATTTCCCATCCCCCGTTCGTCTAGGGTTAGCGTTAGGAGACGCTAACAAATCACCAGTGTAAGTCTGCAAAGTGAACGCGGTTACGGCTCATTGGCTGAGACATCTGAGCGCGTCACATTCATATCAATACGTGATTTTCATATCAATACACTATTTTCCCTAAGTTTTTATAAACTGCATTGTGTAATTTGCCCACTAGATGCCAGTATTTGATGGTTACAGAAACCGAAAACCAGTTACTCAGCGATCTGTGTTTACTATAAAAATCAGAGTGGATTACGTCGCCGGGAACCAGATCATGAACTTTTTTTTTTTGGTAAAAACGCATTTCTGAATCAAACTCCTGTGTTTTATCGTACATTGTTCGTAACAGTTTTATTCTTTGACGAGTACAGTTACACCTCTTTCCCGTGATTTATTTACCTCGAGTTTCTTATTGCTTCTATAAAATTCTTATCTGGTGTTCCACGACGTAATCTAGTCCGTTTTTTAAAGTGAACGCTGATCGCTGAGTAACAGGTTTCCGTTTTCTTGAATGCTGACATTAGTGGCCAAATTACAGAATGCAGGTTATAAAAACATCGGGAAAATAATGTATCGTATATCACACACTGATACGAATGTGAAGCTCTCAGAGTAGTGTGTTATTGTCAATAATGTCACAACTGGACAAACAGCTCAGCCAATCAGATTAAAGGAGTGTAACTATCCGTTTCATATTAAAGCAATAAGGCACTAGAGGGCGTAGTATTATTGTGAATAAATCACAGAAAAGAAATGTTAGGCCCGATGCGTAGGGGGGTACAGTTACACCTCTTTCCCGTAATTAATTGACAATAATACACACGTCGAGTGTCGTATTGCGTTAATGAAACACGTTTTGTTAAAAACAAAAACGTTAATAATCTGGTGTTTTGCGGCAAAATCAAATCGTTTTTTTCCGCTGATTGCTGAGTAACAGGATTCCATCTTCCGTAACAATCCAAAAATTACAGAACACAATAAATAATTTTGTGCTCAGTTGGTTTATATTAAACTGTTTTTTATGATATTTTTTCGGCGTACACCTCCACTTCTTTCCCGCCTGTATTCTCAATGATGTCGCCCCCTGGTGCCTTGTTGCTTTAATAACAGCCAATTGTTTTGTATTTTCTGTGCAGGTTGGAACATTCCGTATGAGTTTAATGAATCTGACATGCGCATCAGTCTCCGACAGATCCAAATGTTCCTGGACGAGTATGAGGAGATCCCCCTGGAGGCGCTGACCTACCTGACCGGTTAGTCTGCATCTTACATCACAGAGCCGTTCATGCTCAGTCTGAACCTTCTGTACTGATGCCCGAGTCTGTCGTTAGGTGAGTGTAACTACGGCGGCAGGGTGACGGACGATAAGGACCGCAGGTTGCTGCTGTCCCTTCTGTCCACGTTCTACAGCTGGGAGCTGGTTCAGCAGGACAGATACAGACTCAGCGACGGAGACGTCTACTTTGTACCATCACACGGCCACTATGAGGTTCATTTTGCTTCAGTTCCTCCCCAATTTTGAATAACCATTATACATATACTGTAAACTATATTGCCAAAAGTATTTGCTCGGCCATCCAAATGATCAGAATCTGGTGTTGCAATTCCTTCCATGGCCACCAGGGTATAAAATCCAGCAGCTGGGTATGCAGACTGTTTTTACAAACATTTGTGAAAGAACGTCTCGCTCTCAGGAGCTCAGTGAATTCCAGAGTGGAACTGTAATAGAGCGCCACCTGTGAAACAACCCGATTAAACATCGTCCTAACACCGCAGCACACCTGCATTTCTCTGTGTTAAGTGTTAACAGCATGCGAGTCACTAATGCTAATTACATTTATTATGAATGTTAACATCAATCTCAGCCAACCGAACTCATACCTCTGGTTCACAGATTTGGTGAGCTCCGGGATGATTCGCATAAAGTCTGGATTTTCACTCTGCTCACATTTCAGCAGAGAAAACAGACTCTGTCCGTGATACGCCACAGACTGCCTGATTAGATCTCTGTCCATGTTCACCGGTCCTCACTCCGATCTGATCTGACAGAAAAATATCACATAATAAAGAAATAACGATAAATAAACAAGCTTATTATTGCTTACAACCAGTGTATAATACACACATATACATTACAGGGTAGTAGTGTAAAGGGGATGATGCGGGGAGAATGGCATATACTATCTCCATAGCGACTGGCGTGTGGGTAGAGTAAAGGGGATGATGTAGGGTGATTGGCATATACCATCTCTATAGCGACTGGCGTGTGGGTAGAGTAAAGGGGATGATGTAGGGTGATTGGCATATACCATCTCTATAGTGACTGGCGTGTGGGTAGAGCTAAAAAAAATTTTTAAGTTACTTTACTGAAACATGCCTGTAAAAATGGTCGCCATAGAACGGGAAATTATATATTAGACAGCTAATATATAATGTATAATTACTGGCACCTCAGTTAAACCAACAAAACCAAACACCATTCCAACTGTAAAGCATGGTGGAAGCAGCATTATGTTGTGCAGCTGTTTTGTTGGGAGCTCCCTTCTGAAGAAAAAATTACAAGTAACAAGAAGTTTCATCAGAATGTTAAATAAAAGTGATTAAGCGAACAAAGAGAGCTTTTAAAAAGTAAGTCAGTTAATAGTGAACATTAACGCAGCAATGTTTCAGAATAATCTCATTCTGTCCTACCGCAGGGATAGTCATTAAAGGTTAAAGTCTGAGGTAAACGTTTTTACATGTACACGTTATATATGCTTTAAACCTAATTTTATCATTTAATCATTTAACCCCGTTGCTGTCTCTGCAGTGCAGTTAGCCAGATGCTAACAGAGGGCGTTACACAGCGTCTGCTTCGGGTTTAAGAACAACAGATCTGTACCTTGTGCTGTATTATCTGCAGAACCTCTGACTATTACAGAAAGTCCACATTTATATGTAAATAATGGGGATTCGAACCCGCACTGACTCAGCGAGGACGAGCCACGGTGCACCAAGCGAGCAAAAAGTCCAGCTCGAGCAGATTTCATAATAAAAGTCTCTCCTGAACAATTGTGTTGATAAAAAAAAAAGAATACTGTGTAGTTCATTCATCTTCCCCCCTCTACAAGGTCGCGGTGGGGTGGGGAGAATGTTTAGGGCACTGGGCAGGACAGGGTGCCATTCTTTCTCTGGGCACACTCACACAAACACATACTATATGGGGCAATTTAGAGCAGTCAATTACCTTGAATCCATGTTTTTGGACTGTGGGAGGAAACTGGAGGAAACACAGCCATGGAGAGATCACGGGAACCCCCTGCGCTGAGGAGAACCTGGAAAAAAAAATCACACATTACGAAATCAATCTATTGAATGAGATCATGTGTGCCACAATTATTGGAACCTTGCCAAAAAAACAGCACTTAAAGACTTATAGAAAAAGACAGTTCTTCTATAACTCTTCACAAGATAGGAGAATACATAAAGAGGGATCTCCAAAATTCCAGCCAAATGGGGATTTGAACCTTTAGCGATGAGAAACGAACATAACCACTAAGCAACCATGCCGCCCATTTATTACATATCTTCTGCTTATTTCTCTTGAGGGTGGCAGTGGGATTCCCCATGCCCATCCAGGGGAGAACATTTCAGGCGCTGGGCAGGTAAACCCAGGACAGGGCGCCAATCTATCGCTGGGCACACACACACACACACACACACACACACACACACACACACAGATTAAAGGGGCACTTTTGAGCAACTAATTTACCATAAATTCCAGAGGAAACCCACACAGACATGGAGAGAACATGCAAACTACACCCAGATCAGGATTCGAACTGGAAATCCCCAACACTGAGAGGAGAACGTGCTAACCACTATACCCCCCTACTGTGCATTTATTTCATTTAAAACGTAACATGATACCACCACAAGCAAAGGAACCAGAAAGACTGCTGTCCCATACTTAAGTAAAAATACCAGTCATATTGAAAAATCTTACTAAAGTAAAAGTTAAAGTAAGCTAATTTTTTACTCAAGTTGAAGTGAAAAAGTAATTATTTCAAAATCACATGTTTTTTTTTCTTTGAGGAGCACCCACACTATCGCATAAAATATAGAGTAAACTGCTTTACAGTTTAAATAATGTTAATATTAGTAATAACAACGATGAAAATGTGTGTACACATGTGTTTTACAATTTTAATTAGTTCTGTTGTAAAGCATCTTTGAGATTTCAGGAAAAAAAAAGCTATATAAATAAAATGTATTATTATTATTAATAATATTATTATTATCCAATCACAAGTTTACTCCACGGGTGGCACAGTTAGCACGTTCTCCTCTCAGTGCCGGGGATTTCCAGTTTAAATCCCGATCTGGGTGGAGTTTCCACGTTCTCCAAGTGTCTGTGTGGGTTTCCTCCCAAAAACATGGATTCAAGGTAAACTGAATGTTCTAAATTGCCCATATAGTCTCTGTGTGTGTGTGTGTGTGTGTGTGTGTGTGTGTGTGTGTGTGTGTGTGTGCCCAGCGATGGATTGGCGCCCTGTCCTGGGTGTATCTGCCCAGCGCACAAGATGTTCTCATGGAGAACCT
>JAOUQT010068501.1:0-10338 GCA_025769995.1 Xyliphius kryptos
TATATATATATATATATATATATATATTTAGGCAATTTATAACAGTGTAAGAAGCGCTCGGCGCCCCTTACCTTTGTTTGTTATCTTGTTTCCTTAATTAACTTGTTTCTGTTCCTCTTTTAGTTAATTAGTTAACTGTTCCATTTTATTATTGGTTATTTTGTTATCACATGACAGGGACTTTTCTTTTATATTCTCTCGAATTCCGTCTTGTCTGTCCTGTCCTGGATTGTTGTTTCGTTTATGTCTCGCGTGTCGGTTCATTTGCTGTTTCTCGTGTGTTTGGCAACACGTTAAAATAAACACCTTTTTCCCCTCACCTGGCAACCTGCTCATTCGCAGCTCGACTCTGCGAGCTCCTGTTCGGGTTTCGAAGCGCAGATCGTAACAAACAGCCAATATACCTAATGGCAATTTACCTAATTTTAGCTAATCTAGATGCCAAAATGACGTCTATATGGTAAATGAAACTTATAATAGGGATGCTAAGTGTAGAAACAATGTGGTGTTTCTAAACAAGAGGTCAGTGGATATATACGCAAAGCTCTGAAAACCTTAAGTATTTGGCTCCTGTCTTAGAACTCTTAAGGCTAAGGTGAGGTTCAAAATAAAAAATGCTCTGGGTTTCGACCTAAACTCCCCTAAGAACCCTGGCTTACTCATATTGTTTAGTAGGAATATGTGTAGCAGGATAAAGTCAAGAGTAAAAGACAGCAGCTATATTACAAAGCTGGCTTTGGATGAAGTGCATATGGAGACTTTCAGTCTTGATCTGCAGTAGCTGACATGAAGATGTGGGAGCACCAGCTGATTAAATGTGGCAGCAGAGGAATGGGTTACTACTTCAAGCCATGGTGCCAAGAGTCACACAGCACACTTGGGGTTATAGCACAGTCCCTGATTGGGATCTGGCTGTAGATTATTCCTTCGTGCCTCTGGGCCATTGAGAGGTTAGCAAGGGTTAGCATACAGCCTGTTTCTTTAACTGATTTTCTTCGTCCCCCCAGCGGATCTCCTGAATCCCATTTCTAATCAAAGCCAGATCTAAATGCGGCTTTGATAAAAGCTACTGGGACACAGTAGCCTTTTACTACTGACCTGAATTACCTGGGCAACCACACAAATCTTTAGGCCAAATGAATAACTGAAAAGAGAGCTCATTCAAATGTAACTATGTAGCACACCACAAGAAACGGCCGCCCAAAAATGATAGCATTGTTTGCAATGTATGTATAATTCATATACTGTTAACTGGAAGCTCTAAGATTTTATTCATTTGGGATTTTAGGTATAAAACCAGCCCTGATTACAGGTTCACTGGGCAATCAGTCAATATTACTTTATAATGAGCAGTAACAAGTTGAGACACGTTGCCCAGCACTTATCAGGCAAAACAGTGGTTGTTTTCATAGGAAGCTAGAGAGACAGTCATAGACCCTTCCTGGCCAGTCAGACATGACTTCAGAGTTGAAAAACCGAATGAAAGTAAGCTGATCATCTATGATGCTAAAGGGCAAACTGGAGTTGCTTAGCACAACAAGGTCAAACTGGCTTTAATCCAATTAAAATTCCACATTTATTACTGAACACATTCCCTCTTTTTTGCTGCTTCCCGGCTCAGACAGTCATCTGACTGATTCATAGCCACCTGACTGTCTCAGCTATGACCTCTGGTCTTCAGTGTGAACTCTTGAGAAAGAAAAGCTGGAAGCTGTATTCTGGCACATTTTTTTCTTTCAGAATTGTTGCTTTAATACAGAATTATTCCTTACACAGTAACATAAGTGATTAAAACAGAACCATTGTTGTACACAATGCTATACAAGATGAGCCTCTCCAGTCTATGTACTTTTAGTAAACACGCTTTGGACACTAATGAGGATCAGTCTAATGACCCACTATTAAGATGGCAAATGCATTCAAATAAATGTGGCGAGTGATTACTTTAGTTTCAAATAACACAATTTAAAAAACATTGTTATTGTGAACAGCTAAGTAAGAAGCAGGTGAACTGATGTCCAATAGGCATAAGGTTTGTTTGGTCATCGCGGGAGCTGTTAAGATACATTCTGCATGCACACACACGCAGTGTTGTTTTTAGTTGGCTGATGATATGCTGAGTTCTTTGGGGGTAGAAAAACTAGAGATACGGTCAAAAGACAAATTACAAACATTCTGTAGTCATAACGTACTGTATTATGCCATGCTTTTCTGTCCTCTCAGAAATACTGTCTGCGTGCCGCTAGCAAAGAGTATTCCCAAATGCCACCCTTCAAGTTTGTTCAAACACACTATTTTATTACTGCCCCCTCATCAAAACTCCCCAGCTTCCCAACCGTTACTAAATCCAACCGGTTCAAACTCACTCAGTTAGATGCACTTAAACATGTGATACATCATGACCATCTAAACACACACCATCATTTGAAATGACGAGGCTTGGTAGGTAATTACTCTACAGCCTGCAAGCGTATCGAAACCCAGACCCACACTTTAATCAGGCAAAAGTAAGCAAAGTTGTTCAGCTCTTATGGGTTCATATGAAAAATACATTACAATGATGCAGTGAAAAGCTTTCGGTTAACCTGCAATCAACTCGCTAAACAACCATAGAAAAGTCCTTTTGATGCCAGTATTCAGGGAAGATGAACTAGAAGTGCAGAATGGTACTGTACAGTACTGTGCTATAACCCAAAAAACCCCCCCAAAGAAAACAACCGGCGGCATGGTGGCTTAGTGGTTAGCACATTTGCATCTCAGCGCTGGGGATTCCGGGTTTGAATTCCGATTTGGGTGGAGTTTCCATGTTCTTCCCATGTCCGTGTGGGTTTCCTCCGGGCTCTCCGTTTTCCTCCCACAGTCCCAAGACATGTATTCAAGGTAAACTGAATGCTCTAAATTGCCCCATATTGTATGTGCTTGGGTGTGTGGCTGTGTGAGTGAGTGTTTCCTTATTTTGTCTAAAGAAAACCATAAATATAACTTCCCTTTAAAAAAAAAAAGCAAGGTTTCTTGTATTACTTAGACTTTTAGTGTTCTTATGTTGTAACTTTTCAATATTATTCTTACAGATTAAATTTTACAGTAAAAGTGAAGCTAGACATAAATATGCTAAAAGACCATATTGAAAATAATCTACTATTGTTTTTCTTTCTAAAATTACACATGAACAATGGACTAAGAGTCTCAGTACACCCAGTGAAGTGAGAAGGAATTGACTCATCACTTGCTGCTCTAAAATGCTATAACATTCCAACTTTCAAGTAGATCGTCTTCCGAGATAAAACCAGACGTTTACTTTACCGTACCATCAGACAGACTTTACGAAGAAGGTACTGTGTAAATATTAGTGATACCACCACTTGTGCTTCAAAAGGGAAAACCATTAGTGCATCAGAAAGGCCGCCTTTTAAACGAATGGTGTGCTTGGTATTTTTGTAACCGGAGGGAATGTATTCATGTTTCCACTGCTGAACAAAACTCAAGTAAATTTTCACTGTTTAACAGCCAAGTTAAATGAAGGTTATGTTGCTTGGCACTCCATTTTCCCCATGCTGTACTTTACACTCTATAGAATGCGCAAGTATCAAGTCCTTTCAATTAATCTCTCCTGTGGTATTTAAATCTCAGCGCAAAGACGTCAGCACTTTCGGTGCTAAGGCTGAACTACAAAAGGAAAAGCAACCGAAGAAACACCTGACTTACCAAAAAACGAGGTTGACTTTAATCCAGTTACACAGGAGCTGCTGTGCAATCAACTATATGTAGCACACTGTTCCAAAAAGATACTGTAGCACCATTATGTCAAAGGATCAGTAGTCAGTTTATAAAAGGTGTGCAGTGCAGTAGAGGCAAAAGTCAAGACCACTAGTAAAAGTGCTTATACACACGATATGGACAAAGTACAGGGGAACATGCGCATTACACCTGCTGGAGTTTTAATGACAACCCGTTCTAAGCGGGTCTTTACCTTGGTAACTATCACAGAAGTCTATGTGTAAGGTCAGATGCAGATTTTAGTAGAGGTGTTCAGGGGGATCAAGGTCAGACCAAACTCATTTAACTTTGCCACAATCATACTGAAACCACACAGTTAAAAGCATAAAATTGTTCAAAATTCATGACAGTGTGGTTTATTTAAACATTGGTGGACTAAATGAAACAACTAAATTTAGCACTTTTGTCTATGTAGTGTTTTTTTTTTATTTATTAAATGTTTCACCACAATGATGATAATAATAAAAATTATAATGATAACAATAATAAACAGGTTTGTGGAGAATAAACCATCCATGTGCATGTATGAAACAGTGAGCTGCCTGACAGTTTTTTTTAATATATGTATAATAATAATAATAATACAATATGTTTTACAGTCTATTTGTGAGTATAAGATATAAGCCATATAAGACATCTGCCATACAGCCTGGCTCAACAGGCCAAAAGGTTTTTTATTTAACTGCATTACTACAGATGGGGTATTACTTGAAAAGAAATTTCAAATTATCAAATGTCTAACTGCATTTTTTTCATGAGCCACATTCAGTAACCACAAAAAAACATATTAAGCTTGAGAGCCGCACTTTTAAAGTTTCACCACAGCTACATGAAGACCAAATACAATTTCCAGATGATTTATAGTGGATAATCTGGTTTATCTCACTTTGCCCCAACATTAAACCCACATAAGCCAATACAACAATCAGCAAACATTACATAAATAACAATAAATTCAGAAATAATAACGTAATACTTCACATCTTCATGAAACTGGTTTTTAAATCCCAGGTCCACTGAAGTTACCATTGTGGGTCCTTGAGCAAGACCCTTAACCCTCATTGCTCCAGGGTGTAGTAACCCTGTTTTCTGATCCCAACCCAGTTAGGATATTTGTAAGTCACTTTGGATAAAAGCGTCTGCTAAAAAATAAAAATACGCTTTTTGGCCTCTAATTTGTACATAAAATATGCTCCACCTTTTGCCACAACATGTATTACAGTATATTTGTGAGGAGAGATAGCCATATAAGGAATCTGGCTATCATAAAAAACAGCTAACAGTTATTTATTTTAAGCACCATAACAATAAAGTACTTGATTATTAATGAGAATGTAACTAAATCTCAAACCAGATATGATTATTAGTAAGTGAAAAATTCTTGCATATGTTACTGCAAAGCAAGGAAGTTATTTTATTCTGTAAAATAAAGAAGGACTTTTCCCATACGGTTTATTAAGGTTTTCTCCATATCTTCTATCCTTTTATGTGCAAATAAATGTTTCCATCATTATTGTTATTTATGTACTTATACATATAAGCCTCTTTGGTAGGTATGCTGGTCACACTTTATCCTTAAACTTTACGCAGGTATTCTTAATTATTATTCTACTCTGATGATGCCTGGCCGCTCAAGTAGGATGAGTCCCCCACTGAGCCTTGGTCCTCCCAAGGTTTCTTCCTAAATAACATCATTACAGGGAGTTTTTTTCTTGCCACTGTCGCTTCGGCTTGCTCTTTGGGGGTTTAGGCTTTGGACTCTGTAAAGCTGCTTTGTGGCGACACACTGATGTAAAAAGCGCTATATAAATATATTACTTGAACTTGAACCATAATGTACACTATATAAATAAATGCTTTGAGACACACAAGCACTACACCTATAGTAGCTGTCACGACATCCCAGTCTAAAAACTGCTCAACCTGGGCCAAAATCAATACTTACACCTTGAACCTATTTTTTTTTTTTTTTTTGTAAAATGCCTTCAAGCACAATCAGACAAGCTGCTCAAAATAATACATAAATCAGTACATGAACTAGAATCCCCTTCAATATGTGGCCTTTAAAGTCAAAATATCACTTGAACGAGTACAACAAACAAATAACTATCAATGGAATTTATTTATTATATATGTTTCCTTACTGTTCTTATGAAATAAATGATGTATAGCAAATTACAGAGGATATATCTATAGAGTAAGCAATGATAATGCGACGACCGGCATTCAATGGAAACAGATTATAGACCAGACAAATTCCTTACATTTTCATATTTTGCTAATAGTGTACAGCTATCAAAACATTCATACATTTAGGCCCTGACTATGATTAACATGCTGTTACTGATAGATGAGGTAAACAGATGAGGACAACCTGCTTAAGTCAGCATCAGTGGCTCTGCTCTTTCAATCCATCACAGTAGTAAACCCGGTAAATGCAGCCCTATAAGGGGGCTCTCGTCAGCATAATTATGACAAGTTGAAAGTGACTGGACCTAAGGAAGGGATCAGTAGAATAGAGACTGCGAATAAGTCACTTCCCTATATGAGCTCGCTTGATCTCATGATGCCCTCTTCTTTCACGCAATAAGCCAGCACAGGGAACTCAGGTCTTCCATCATGTCACTGTATAATAAAAATACAGATGACTTCATGTGTTTCTGCACTCGTCGTCATGATTGGGAGAAAGGACCGGGTCGGTCAGGCACATGGAGCCAGCATAAAATTGTCTGCAGCCAGCACTCCTCTGTCCAGACACATTCCAGTCCAGGGAGGAAGAGGAATGCTCCCATTATGCCTGTCTGAAAAGTGTAATGCATATCCATAAGGTCATGACCTCTGCTTAGACATGATTACATCATCTCAGAGGGGTTACCAAGGTGCCAGCACTAGGCATAATGTTTTATATAAAGGTAAATCCAGAGGTGGAAAATAAAAGAGAGTGTGGTAATGGAATAATCCGGTTTTAACCATCACTTTCTTTCTACAGAGGAAAGCTTTGGGTAAAAATCACGCTTTTGCTGTATATCAAAAGTGTATCTTTGCCAGATACACTTAGGTCATTGTGTAAAAGTGATAAATAATATTAGTTTACATTTTCCAATATGTTTAGACTTTATTGACTAAATTTGATCAATGTGTTTTTTGTGTTAAAATTAGAATGACGTTCATAATCTCTAGTTATGCTAAAGCAAGCACATGTATCTAGCTTTTATCCAAAATATATATCCAGTCAAACAAAATGATTTTGGGTAAGGAAAATATTAAGATTTCAAGACTGACAGAATTCATTCTGTACACTTGAGACTAACTGAAATTCTGATATTCCTGTGGTGATGCCATGTTACATCTAATCACATACAGTGCACACAGCAGAGCCTCTATTAAAGTAAATCTATAAAGTATTACGTTGCAGTACTCATAATGATACAGTCCAGTAACTCCAAAACTAATGTATTTTTTCATGTTTAATAAATGGACAATTGATCACCAGAGACTATCGCTATTTCTTTATAAGAAAATATTTTTTCAAACTGAAACTGCTTACATACACAATTTTCTTTTGTATGGCTATTAACAATTCCACTCCACAGTTCGAGAAATTCCAAGAGCAGTGAAATGAATCTTGAGCAGTGTTCCATTTAGAAGGTCAGTCATAACAGTATGAGCCTGAGCTTATTAACGGTAGGAATACAGCGATTTGTGTATCTTTTTTTATTTTTATCTAGCATTTTACATCTCCTCTTGTAGTACTGACCTAGGTCGTTAGCATTTCAGACAATATCAGCCTACCAGGTGAAACCCTGTGTTAGAAGGTGAATTGCACTTGCTATTTAAGGGCAAAAAGACTTTGTAAAAAAACTCCACAGTATTACAAAAGTATATGTACATTAGCCATTTTATAGTTGTACTTATGAAGCTGTCATTACAGAAAAGCCCCAAAACAGAAGACGAATGCCTCCCTATCCACAGGATGAGATTCGCTAAGCATACAGTATATAGAAAAACCTATCGTCGGGTATCCCAGCTGCCACAGTGGCTCGCACTCAGAAAAAGACCATGAAAGTCAATTATGAAGAAAATTAGGTTGGGAATGAATTATCTTGCACTGTAATCTTATTACGGCCACATGGTGATTGCGAGGGCAAATTATCACTCCCAAATTAGGACCAGGGTTCAGCTGTTCCCCCATGGATAAATTCTGCCAAGGCCAAGGTGAAGGTGGCAGATGGACTGATCTGTTTTTAAAAAGATACCAGTATTGAACACTGAATGAAACTGGAGCTACTTTCTGTCAAACAATTAGAATAGGTTGAATAATGACACTATAAACCAGGGGTCTAAACAGGTCTCAGCCTGGGATCCCCATTTTCTTATGGTCATTAAGTCACTACTCATATTTATAGTATACAAACCAAAAAATGTATTTATAAAAAAAAACTGTTGCACGGTGGAAAGGATGAGGACTGGAGACAGGAGTGCAACACACGAAACTGGCTTTATTTAGTGACCCAGCACGTCTACTAACAGAATGCAGAGCGTTTACAGTTCTTTCGGGAGTCCTCTGTCCCACCAGTTTCGTGGTCGGTCTCTCTCCCCGCGGCGTGTGATTGAGCAGCTTAAATGGTGGCACACAGTCATTAGCCAAAGCCGCTTCAGGTGCGCTAATCAGCCCTGATCAGCGCCGTGGCTCCGCCACTCCCCCCAGTGCCACCGCGCCACAAATACCCATTTAAACATACATATGCATGAAACTTTTATGATATTAAGAAACTGAAATTTGTCCTAAATTACAAAACTCTACATTTCAAATATTCTGGGTTAAATTTGTTTTTGGCCATCTTGCCTCTGAGCATCATCACAAAATTAAAGAGAAGGTTAACAGATGGTGGTTACCATGACAACTAAAATATTGCGCACGTCAGACGCAAGCCTCTCTGTCTCTTTTTTTGAAGATAAAAGACAAATTCAATATCAGTAAGTTTTATTTACTTAGATTTTTTATTTATTAATTTATTTATTAGAAAGCTGTCCGCAACCTGCCCAGAACGTGTCCGCAACCCACCAAATTGAGAAACGTTGCTCTAGAACTATTCCATTAAACATACATAATCATCTTAATTATATAGGAGTTTGTCATGAAGCACGAACACATGTTCATAAAATATATTTTGTATGGTTTTGTATTATACAGTCAGATTATTTCTACAAAACTCTAGTGTACACATTAATTAAGAAGTAAAAAAGGAAATCATGACCTTCATCTAAAACAGTAGGTTCATTTACGTGGGACAAAGGCCCTTCTTTCTAAATCTGAGACATGCACTGGGCTTCTGTATTGCCTTTTTATTTTTATAACCTTATTTCCTTCGCATGTGCTGTGGTTTTGTTGACGACTTGTAGCTACTGACTAGTAACAGATGTTCTATAATGGTGCAACAAAGAAAATAGAAATAAAAGGAGTTACAGCAGCAAAAAAGGTCACAACAAATTGAAAATTTATTATAGAATCTTTCTAGTTTTTTAAAGATTGGCTGGACTGGTCAACAAAAAGCAGAAAAAAAGAGGATGCTGCTGAAGGTTCTTTTTATCCATCCTCTCAGCTGTGGTTTAAGCTTGCCGATGGGAAAAGCTGACTTGTATGAGTCAGTGGATGTGGCACACCACTCATGCCAGCTGACAGGAAATCAAAGGCCACTGAGCATTGTTTAGGACTTTGGTTGTGGTTCACATGTCCAGTTTTGCTACTAATTGTGAAACAGAATAAAAACGTCTCATGAGGTTTAGTGGGACCTGCATTAAAGCATGTATTGTAAATCCTGTTTTGCTTTTTCTGCCAAAATCAGTCTTGAATTCACACTGAATCAGGCACCAGAGGAGCCAGGGTTAAAGGAAGGCAACTATAAGTAGGCAAGACTCATGGTTAGCGGCATTTGAGCCTGACTCAAACCACTACGACTGATGTGAAATTGAGTCTTATACTTAAACATAATAAACAAATAATCCATTCAAGAATATTAGGGAAAAAAAAATCAATATTGCTATAAGCGGTTTGGCAAGAACTGATTCCCTTTATTCTCTATTGTGTGTGTGTGTGTGTGTGTGTGTGTGTGTGTGTGTGTGTGTGTTTCAGCATATATGTTTCCAGCTGTTCTAAAGTCAGTGTCTTCAGAACCCTGTATCCTGGATCCTTCGAGACAGAGTGGAACCGATTTGTGAAATTCTTTCTTTTACATGAGATTTAGGCAAAAAGTGACAGACACTTTGGTATTAATATTAAAAGTACCCAAAGAGTAAATGCATTTTGGGAGCTGAGATCTCTAGTTTTTGTTAAAAATGTATTTTTAAGTGCAATATTGGTACATTTACTAAATCATTTAGAAATTTTGTGAAGAATTTATTTAGGGTGCTATTTTTTATTTACTAAATAATTGTGGTATTGTGCAAATTAAGTCATTAGCTCATTCCTCCATGGGGGGAAGGGGTCCATGCCCATCCAGGGGAGAACGTCTCGGGCGCTGGGCAGATACACCCAGGACAGGGCGCCAATCCATCGCTGGG
>JAOUQT010068507.1:0-10338 GCA_025769995.1 Xyliphius kryptos
GGTGCTGGGCAGGGCGCCAGTCCCCATTCTGAAGTCTTTACACTGGTAACCAGTCAGTTACAGAATAGACTTTAGAGTGTAGGACCGGTGTGTTGATCAGATCTGCTACAGAGATATGAGCCGAGCAGAACGCTCAGAACGCTTAGGAACTGGTCTGTAAGTCCCGCCCCAGGTGAGAACTAAACATGGAGAAGCAGCATTGAGCTCTAAAATGGAATCAGCTGAATGAGAACATTAGAAGAGCCCTGCCTTTTTTACTCTGCTATTGATTTTTTATATTGTATTTATATTTTCTTTTTATTAATATTTTTATTTCTCTTAATGCACTATTTTAATTATTTAAATGAATTTTACTGTTTTTTTACTGCTCTGTAAAGCACTTTGAATTGCTTTTATATGAAAGGTGCTCTATAAACAAACTTGCCATACTGGGCGCTCACACTCTCACTTACACTTACACACTATCACATTCACTCTTACTCACACTTTCAAACTCACTATCACACTATCAAAATCACTCTCACTCACACTATCACTAACACACATTATCACTCACTTACTCTCTCACTCACACTATCACTATCACTCTCACTCACACACTTATACACTCACTCACTCACTCACTCACTCACACTATCATGCTCACTCACACTATCACTCTATCATGCTCACTCACACTATCACTCTCCACTCACTTACTCGCACGCACTCACTCACTCACTCACTCACTCACTCACTCACTCACTCACTCACACTCGCTCGCTCGCACTCCCTCACTCGCGCTCGCTCGCACTCCCTCACTCGCTCTCGCTCGCACTCGCTCGCACTCACCCGCACGCTTGCACTCACTCCTAACTCACTCAGTCTCTCACTCAGCCTTCAGACCCACACATCACCTCTACCCCAGTTTACAGTTTTTCCATGTCAAATAACAGTTAATAAAGGTACCTGGCATTCTCACTCTCTCTCACACTCTCACTCACTCAAACTATAAAGTTGGGCTACTTGTAAGTGATGGTGCTCCAAAGCTGACATAAGTATTTGAATCCAAATGTAGCATATTTTCAATATTTATTGCTGTTGTTCATAATTTTTTGTTTTTAACGTGTTAATTTGCTGTGACCGTCAAAAATCCAGATTTTGAAAAATCAGATTGAAACATTTCACGTAAAATAAAAATTCAAATACCCAAAATGTCAGTTTTTGCACTCCATGGTAAGTTTCCTTATGATGTAAAGTAATGTAATACTACTAAAACCTAATGCGCCTCATAGTTTCCAAAGTGTGTGTTTATTTCCACAGAAACAGGTCCATCATGTCCACACTGCCCCACTGCTCCCATGAGGACCCCTCTACCTCACCACTGCTTTAGCACAAACTTTAACACAGATGTTCCCCACTTCCCCCTTATGCAATCGCTCCACCACTGGAACCACACCCAAACCAATCACACCGGTTACAGAGATCGGACACACAGAGACTTCACACACAGAGATCATGCGAGTCTTTATCTTTTTTAACATGTATGAACCTGAACTTTGAGATAAAACCCACAGCGCTGTGCACGGAGGAACAAAAGCTGCTGGGTTGGGGGCAGGAATGTTCCAAAAACACAGGAAGAGTGGAGGATCTTTGTAAAGTCACCAGATTAATTGCAACTGATCTGTATTTAAAATTCATCTAACATGGATTACTGACGTTTACATACGGTGGGTAAAGAAAACAAAGGCGTAGAGGAAAGTGTGTGTGTGTGAGTGTGTGTGTGTGTGAGAGAGTGTGTGGGCGGGTTATAAGGAACTTTGACAACCCACACACTCTGAGGAGCGATTGCATTCCAGTTCATTTGAATGAACCAACACGTTGACTTTATTAAATAACAGAATTATCTCACGCTATTAACAAGAAAACAACACAAGTCAGTAGTTTGGGGAAAAACAGCTCCACTGTGGGATCATCTAAACCTGCACATCATTCCATCTGGTTCTTTTTTATACCAAGTGTTTGTGGAAGTTTTTTGAAGCTGCTGAGTGACTCAGCCGTATGGACAGTGTTGAGAAGATTGTTTCACCGTCCAGCAGCGCTGAATGAAATGGAGTGGGAATTATCTCACGGTGAAACACTGTGTCCCTCTAAAACCATCTCAGAGTCTTACTGTATCCCTGTTACTATGTCCCTCTGTCACTGTGTCCCTCTGTCAGGGTCTCACTGTATCCCTGTTACTATGTCCCTCTGTCAGGGTCTCACTGTATCCCTGTTACTGTGTCCCTCTGTCACTGTGACGGGGTCTCACTGTGTCCCTGTTACTGTGACTGTGTCAGTCTCACTGTGTCCCTCTGTCACTGTGTCGGGGTCTCACTGTGTCCCTGTTACTGTGTCAGTCTCACTGTGTCCCTCTGTCACTGTGTTGGTGTCTCACTGTGTCCCTGTTATTGTGTCCCTCTGTCCCTGTGTCAAAGTCTTATGGTGCTAAAAAAATACTAGTTTCCCTTTAAATTCGTGGATCAAAAAACCACAGCTCTGCAAAGCAAAACTCAAACTCTCCACTTACTCAGACACACAGCACGATGGCGCAGCAGTGCACACCTCCACCTTACAGAAACACGGTCCTGGGTTCGATTTCCAATTGGAATTGAAACTTTACGTGTACGCTCCTTGGCTTAGTGGTTAGCACGGTCGCCTCTCAGCGCTGGAAATTCCCGGTCCGAATCCTGATCTCTGTGGAATTTCCATGTTCTCCCTGTGGGTTTCCTCCGGGTTCTCCAGTTTCCTCCCACAGTCCAAAAACAATTGCGCCTGTAGTGTGTGTGGTTGTGTGAGTGAGTGTGCCCAGCGAAAGGTTTGGGTATATCTGACCAGCGCCGAAACCTTCACAACTGGATGGGCATGGGGAACCCCTTCTCGACCCTTGTAGAGCAAAAAGTGTAAGATAATGGATGAATGAATGAGGACGTGCAATAGCTATGGCTCTTCTTTTATTTTCTTTCATATATTTTCAGATTCATAGTTGTATTTAAAACTTTTATTTAATTGCTTATCGCCGTTTTTCTTGAACCCAAATGGGGGGTTGTATTTCGGTTCCGTTGTGCAAGTGTACAACTACAACGTGCCAATGACAAAGTATTCGTATTCTCATTTATAAGTCGCTTTGGATAAAAGTGTCTGCTAAACGACCAAATGTAAACGTAATAATGTATTATATCCTATCCCAGCAGTGTCAGTGAGGTGAGTAAATGAAACTACAGCAGCACTGCTGCACTAAAACCCCCCCTCGGCGCATCAGTATCACTGCAGAACTGACAAGAAACAGTCCACCACCCAAATGATACCTGTTCTGTGATGCTCTTGACCGAGAACAGAGAACCATAAGGGGATGAACAAACACAAGAAAACAGAAGGACCACAGTCTGTAATTGTAAAACTACAAAGTCCATCTAAACGGTCAGTGAAGGAAATAGATGATGGAGCAATAAAGAGGTGTGTACAAACTTCTGACTGTGAGGTTACTGTGATTGCTGGATGTAATCAGGTCAGTCATGCAGTCAGACTGAAATCCTTTACATGCTGAAGATATACATCTAATCCAAGTCAGGGTTTGGTTATCAATCCTCAGAAAGGTTGGCTTTTTGTCGTGATGTATATGAAATAGTATAAGATTAAAACCGAAAGTGTAATCAGAGCATGATCCCACCTGGTGCCTTCCGTACTTCTACATGTAACGTTACTACACCCAGGTGTTCCAATTTTAAACCTCTCTATGTGTGTAAGCTTCAAAGTCCAGACCGTTAATGTGTTTATTTTTAAATAAACGCAGTTTCTACCCGTCGACCCGCTGTGTATAGTGACCGTCCCCTTTGCTAAGCTACTTAGCCTGAGGCAGTCGTTTGAATCCCAATCCCAGTTTAACTTGGTTTGTCACGAGACACGGCGCGAGGAAATTCAACCGAAACACGACCATAAAGATTATCCAAAAAAAACAAAAAGCAGTTACCGTTCCCCAGCACAACTTTATCCGTCTGCCTCACCAAGCCGCATAACTTCGGAGCAACGTCTCCGTCTGAAGGCGTCAGCTTCAGGAATGACTCTGAGGAACTTAGGAGTCTCCCAACAGCCACCAGAGCGCAAAACAACTGGAACACGTCCAATCGACGATCCAAGTGTGCTGAGAGACACTTGGTAAGGCGTAAACCCATAACACAAGTAGTGCGCTAGGTGTAGGGAGCAGATGTATGTTTGGAACGGGTCTTAGGCTGGACTTCATTTCTCGTCCCTCGTCAAATTTTATTTTTAAAAAGCTGTCCTGTTTCACTTTCCATTTCGTTTTAAAGAATCCGTGTATAAATAGAATATTAAACACAGCATCAGTTAACGGTTTCACACAGATACAATGAACGCATAATGAAGCAACAGGGCACCTGAAGGCAGCATTATTGTGAATAAATCACAGGAAAGAGGCGTTGTTCGGCCCTATGCATAGCGGGGTGCAGTTACACCTCTTTTCTGTGATTTATTCACAATAATACACAACCTCAAATGCCTTATTGTTTTTATAAAACTGTTACCTGTTTAAAAAATCCTGTAAATCCTAAATCTTCAATTTTGTATATGTTATCTGGACGGTAAGGTGGCGTAGTGGTTAGCACGTTCCCATCTCAACGCTGGGGATTCCCGGTTCGAATCCTAATCTTTCTGGAGTTTCCATGTTCTCCCTGTGTCTGCGTGGGTTTCCTCCGGGCTCTCCAGTTTCGTCCCACAGTCAAAAAACATGGATTCCAGGTAAATTTAATGCTCTTAATTCCCCCTAGAGTGTGTGTTTGTGTGTGTGGACCACCCCATCTAAATCTAATCTAATCTGTACCCACCAACAAAAAGTATGTAGACAGCAAAGTATCTCACCTCCTTCTCACCTTTGTGGACATAGCAACCGCCACAATCAATAAAAAGTCCTAAGAAAAGAACAGAACCTTCCCCAAAGTGTCACCACTCACCGGAACACAAGGAATAATAAGTGTGTTTAGAGATGTTTGACCTTAGTGTTAATGAATAAAGATGCGCGTATGGTATCAACACTACAAAAAAATGTCTCCTGGTTTTTGGTTCGTCATGTGATTTTCAAATGAACCCCGGAGACGACCCGCACCACTGTGTCAGAGCTGAAGGAACCTTGTTACATGAAGCTTCCTTAGGTCATTGTTATCTAGTTTGCATGATTTATAATCTCTGTAAAGCAGAAGTGACGTTTATTTTCAGGACTTTTTGGTTTTATAGTAAAAATAGGACGGATTACAAGTTTCCTCATGACACAAAACTGCTATTACAAAACGGGTAGCTCCGGTCCTTAATTCTGTATTTGTCCAGCCGTGACATTATTAGTACCTTATGTTCCCAGTGTTTCTTTTAAACTGCATTCTGTATTTTGGCAACTAGATGGCAGTATTTAGTTGTTGGAGTAAGTGGTAACCTGTTACTCAGCGATCAGCGTTTACTTTAAAAAATGAACTAGATTGAAGTCGAGGAAAGCCATTATGAAACTTGTTTTTTTGTTAATATTGTGTGTTTATAACATTTTATAAAAGCAATAAGGCACTCAAGGTTGTGTATTATTGGGAATAAATCACAGGAAGGAGGTGTAAATGTTCTCCGTTACACCACTATCTTTTTTTTTTTTACATATTTTATTACAATTTTTAGGGAACTAATACACACACTAGAAATTCAGACACATTAAGAAATAGAAACTAAAAAAATATCTAAGGCATTTAAATCAACAGGACGATGAGGAATAGAGAACAGAAATAACTACTCCATGGACAAATGTACAGAGATATACAGTAGAAGTGAAAAGTTCACACCCCCCTTCTTTCTGTTCCACTTATTGTCCATGTTTACAGTTCCATTTACAGTAAAGATGCACTTTGTAGTTCTACAATTACACACTGTAGACCATCTGTATAGTGTGTTAGTCCCCTTTACTTTGTCAGATTGCATTGTGCCAACTGAACAGTTGGCCGAAGCAGTTGTCATGCAGTGGGATTATTTTTCAGTTGCATAAAAAATCTTGGTTCCGAAAAGTTAGCTACATTAGCAAAAGTATTCACTCACCTGCCTTGACTCACATATGAGCTTAAGTTACATCCCATTCCTAATCCACAGGGTTTAACATGACGCTAGAACAGCTTCAACTCTTCTGGGAAGGCTGTCCACAAAGTTTAGGAGTGTGTTTATGAGAATTTTGGAGCTTTCTTCCAAAAGTGCATTTGTGAGGTCACACACTGATGTTGGGTGAGAAGGTCTGGCTCTCAGTCTCCAAAGATATTCTATGGGGTTAAGGTCAGGACTCCGTGCAGGTCAGTCAGGTTCCTCCACAGCAGACTCTGTCGTCCATGTCTTTATGGTCCTCGCTTTGTGTACTGGTTTACCGTCATGAGGAAGAGGAAGGGGGCGGCTCCAAACGGTTCCGACAAAGTTGCGAGCATGGAATTGTCCAAAATGTCTTGGTCTGATGAAGCACTCAGAGTTCCTTTCACTGGAACTAAGGAGCAAGGCCCAGTAACTGAAGAACAACCCCACACCATAATCCCTCCTCCATCGAACTTTACACTTGGCACAATGCAGTCAGACAAGTAGTATTTTCCTGGCAAACACCAAACCTAGACTCGTCCATCAGATTCGTCACTCCAGAGAACGCGTCTCCACTGCTCTAGAGTCCAGTGACAGTGTGCTTTACACCACTGCATCCCATGCTTTGCATTGCACTTGGTGATGTATGGTTGGCTGCAGCAGCTGGACCATGAAACCCATTCCATGAAGTTCTCTGCACACCTGAGCTCATCTGAAGACCACATGAAGTTTGGAGTTCCGTAGTGATGGACTCTGCAGAAAGTCGGCGACCTCTTCACACTCCGCTGACCCCGCGCCATCAGTTTACGTGGCCTACCACTTAGTGGCAGAGTTGCTGTCGTTCCCAAACACTTCCATTTTCTTATAATCCAGCTGACTGTGGAATATTTAGGAATGGAATTCACTGAGCTCCTGAGAGTGAGCCGTTCTTTCACAAATATTTGTAAAAACAGTCTGTGTGCCTATCTGCTGGATTTTATACCCCTGTGGCCATGGAAGGTATTGCAACTCCTGATTCTGATCATTTGGATGGGGGAGCAAATACTTTTGGCAAAGCTGGGGGTGTTGGAGGGGATGCAGTGCAATATCATCAAAGTGATCTTAACTTCAGATTGAAAAAAGACGTACAGGCTGCATGAAATGTATTAAAATACTTTATTATAAGCAAAAATTCATCATGAACTTGCTGCATGTTTTAAACGCTGACTTCACAGAGAGTCTGTTAGAATGAAACTGAGTTTATATTAAACACTTCCAAATCCTGGAACATCTCCAGCATCGCTGCCAGGTCCTACGCCTGTCCTTTTAAAGCATAATGCAGAGACAGTCGGTCAGGGAGTCGCAGGACGCTCGAGGAGTGTCTGCTGCTTTACATCATGCCAGGATTATTACTCATTGGTTACGTGTCTGATGTTCCAGGAGTTTTATCTAAAAACGAAATCAGTTTAGAAAGCACAGAACGCATATCGTGTAAAAGCTTCTGCTAATCCAGGAATACTGTCTGAATACGTTTCTTTGAAAAGCAGATGGAGGGATGAACAAGGATCAGACGTTTTATTATTCACAACTGCCGTATTTTTAATAGAAAAAGAAAAAGAGAATTCGGGTTCGAATCAAGTGTTTCATTTACACCTGACCGAATACGGCCACTAACTCCTGTATCATAAACCAAACCTGGAGCTATGACTGGGATCAGAACAATGCCATGTGTGTGTGTGTGTGTGTGTGTGTGTGTGTGTGTGTTAAAAGGACAGTGAGAACGCTCTGTAAGACAAATTTATAAACACATCGATCTGGCTGCTGCTTCCTGCTGCTGTCATCACCTGCAAAACACAGACACATCACACTCATCAGTCCGGTCGTGTCCCAATTTGACGGTTGGGGTTAGAAAACTACTAAAGTGATAAAGTGATCTATTTTTCCTACCGTGCTTACACACAGAGGAATTTGTCCTCCACATTTAACCCATACGTGCAAAAACACACAAATACACACACTGGTGAAGTGAGCACACCGTGCCCGGAGCGGTGAGCAGCCTTTTATTTTTTTATACGGCGGCCGGTAAGCAATTGGGGGTTAGGTGCCTTGCTCAAGGACACTTCAGTCGTAGTATTTGGTGGAACTGAGAATCGAACCGGCGACCTTTAGGTTCCTTAACCACAAGCCTACAACTGCCCCTAATACAGCTCCTCTAAAATACTAACTCAATTAGACACTCGAGGTTGTGTATTATCGTAAATAAATCACGGGAAAGAGATGTCGTTAGGCCCAACGCGTAGCGGAGTACGGTTACATCTCTATTTCCTGTGATTAATTTACAACAATGCACAACCTCGAGTCATTAGTCTGGTTTTTAAACTGAATGCCGATCGCTGAGTAACAGGTTTCTGGTTTCCAGAACGCGGTTTAAAAAAAAAACAAAAAAAAACGGAAAATTATATCACGCATTGATATGAATATGAAGTGCTCAGGGGTGTGTGTTATTGTCAGTAATGTCACGGCTTGACAAACGGTTCAGCCAATCAGATTTCAGGACCGGAAATATTCGTTTTATAATAAGGGTTAGGGGTCCACAATAGCAACTGTTGTTGCTGCCCCAGTTGCAGGACATCGACTCACCCTGTGTTCGTTGCTGTCGTTCAGAGCGAGTGAGTTCAGTGACGACGGGGAGCAGGGGATCTGAGACTTTACATCACCTCCTATCAGGCAGTGGGAGATATTGCGACCCTCACCCACGGCCAGGATCTAAACAAACAGAGACTGAATATATAACTCAGAACAGGAAATAAGGTAAACCACATTGTTATGTACAGTGGAGGATCAGTAATGGTGGGGGGTGGAGGGGGGTTGTTCATTCTACTGGTTATTAACATTATGCATTTTAAATAACTACTTCATTTCATTGTAAACATATTTTTAACTCAGAAATGACATCAGTGACTAAATATTAATATGAAATTATAATGTCAACGAATCACATTCGGACACACGATTACGTTTACATCATTCGATTCGATCTTTTTACACTTAAACTTTCCAAGTCCGGGTTTATAAAATCTTTTTGGAAGACACACCCCCTTTTTTTGCTCCTCTTATTGTCCATGTTCTCAGTTCCACTTTCTGAAAGGATGGACTTTGTAGTTCTACAGTTACAGACTGTAGTCCATCTGTATGTGGACTACGGTACATGCTGTGTACTCTGTTCTAATGGTCAGGACCCCAATAGTACCCCCACAGAGCAGGTATTATTTGGTGGGTGCATTATATCCTATCCCAGCAGTGTCACTGAGGTGTTTAAATGAAATTACAGCAGCACTGCTGCACTAAAACCCCCTCACCGCATCAGTGTCTCTGCAGAACGGACTATAAAGCAATTAAGTACAAGAGAGTACAGTTACACATCTTTCCCGTGGTTTATTTACAATAATACACAACTTCAGAATTATAGCTATAGTAAAAAAACAAGTTGTGATTAATAAATGCGTTCATTGAAAATAAAATTGTTAATAGTCTGGTGTTCCGCAACATACTCTAGTCCTATTTTGAAAGTGTACAATGATACAATAAACAATTAACTACTGCCATCTAGTGGCCAAATTACAGAGCACAGTTTATAAAAAAACATTAGGAAAAATAATGTATTTTTTATTACACATTGATATGAATGTGAAGCGCTCAGAGGTGTGTGTTATTATTAACAATGCTAAAGACAAATGGCTCAGTCAATCAGATTTAAGAACCGGAACTATTCGTTCAATAATAAACAATATAAAACGGGTAGTTCGGGTCCTTAAATCTAATTGGCTAAGCCGCTTTTCTAGTCGTGACATTATTCACAATAACCCACACTTCTGACTGCTTCACATTTGTATTAATGCACAATATACAATATACTATTTTCATGAGCTGTGTTTTGTAATTTGGCCACTAGATGGCTGTATTTGATTGTTAAAAAAAGCAGAAATCTTTTTAAGCGGAAGGTTTTATTTAAAACACCGACTGGGTTCTGTCGTGAGCGATTTTGCTTACAGTCAACGCATTTATGAATCAAACCTTGTTTTTTATTATAGTGTGTAGGTAACCGTTTTATAAAAGCAATAAAAGCACTCAAGGTTGTTGTGCGTCATTGTGAATAAAATCATGCTAAGTGATAAAGTGATTCATTTTGCCTACTGTGCTTACACACAGAGGAATTTGTCCTCCACATTTAACCCATCCGTG
>JAOUQT010068518.1:0-10338 GCA_025769995.1 Xyliphius kryptos
CAAAATCAAATGACAGGCTGATCCAACTTCAGTGGAAATTCCTCAAGACAAGTTCAAATGAGCCTCAGTAGTGTGTGAGTCCTCCACGTGCCTGTATGACCTCCCTACAACGCCTGGACGTGCTCCTGATGAGGCGGCGGATGATCACAACAGCACAACACACACTAATGCACCACCATGTCAGTATCACTGCAGACCATAAGGATTATTCACCACCCAAATGCCTGCTATTTTTATTCTAAATTAAACACAATATGGTAATGTATCGGCGCGGCATGGGGGCTTAGTGGTTAGCACATTCGCCTCTCAGTGCTGGGGATTCCCGGTTCGAATCCCTATATGGTTGGAGTTTGCATGTTGTGTCCGTGTGGGTTTCCTCCGGGTTCCTCCCACATTTCAAACACATGAAGGTAAATTAAATGCTCTAAATTGCTCTGTATAGTGTGTATGACTGTGTGAGTGAGTGTGTACCCAGCGATGGTTTGGCGCCCTGTCCTGGGTGTATCTGCCCAGCGCCCGAGATGTTCTCCCCTGGATGGGCATGGGAACCCCCGCGCGACTCTCATAAAGGAATAAGAGGAAGATAATGAATGAAAGGTAATGTATTTGAGCTCACTGTGCCATCTTCAAGCTCCAGGTGAAGAGCAGCGTCTCCGGGACTGTAGTCTCTGCTCAGCTCGGCTGACTTCCAAACCTCCACAGCGTCTGGAATCCACACCCGAGCAAACTGCAAGAAGTTTCGAGAACTTATCAGAAAAAAATCGGTGACACTTGGACCTTTTAATGAGTTTTCACGTCAATAAAAAACAATTTAAAGTCAGTTAGCGACACGTCTCGGGGAAAGTCTTAAGGAAACGTTCGACACGGTGCAAAGTGCATCAAAAGTTTAAAAACGTTAAATAATTCGGTTAATAAGTGGAGTGTTCGTGTGAATCCGGGAACCGCCATGAAATGAAATCGACATCAGTGGAACCTGGAAATAACGGCGGCGGTTCACTGACAGGAACAACGCTAACCTTTGAGTAAAGAGCGGTGGCTGCCATAATGCTCCTCTAAAACCACGTTTTCTTCTAAAAACGACGGGCCGACCGACAGAAAGACGTAAAAAAGACAACATCTGCCAGACTTCACAAACTTATCCCAACGCTTTTAAAAAGACACGAAGGCAGAATATCCACACTCCTGCAGCCGACGTTCTGTTCAACGCTGCCGGTGTGAGTGCTCTCCTCTCCCCCTAGCGACAAAAAAAGAAGTGTATCGGCTTCCATACTAACGTACTAAGTAGTATGGTTTTGGATTTAAAAACAGCCTAAACGGCATACTATTTCTTGCATACTGGGTAGTACGCTTACACAAGGCTTAAGACTCAGGGTACATGCTACAGGCTAATTGGTCGGATTGCCATCAATCATACAGCATTTTTTGACAACGAAATGAACAAAGTTTACTTATAAAATAAAGTTATTAATTATAAAATAATGTTATAAAAAAGATAACTTAAAGCGAAAAATCGGGATTACAAAGTTTGAAATGTAAGGCATAAGTTATTAATATATTTTAGCTGTCATACTGTATGGAACACTGTTAGGACCATAGCATCAACATGATAACAACCTAAATAAAGATTTGCAGAATGTACATAAGTAAGTTTTCATTGCCGATTTACATTTATTATGTGATTAAAGTATTAAAACACCCCCACTTTACATTTATAGAACCTTTAATGGCATCCGATTATAAAACGCTTTGCAGTTTTTCACATTTGGGAAGACTTTCTAAAAGGTTTTTGGATATATGTTTTGTTTCCAAACTTTGGGAAATACAAATGTAACGCTTGTCATTTTAATAAAGCTTTTAAATTGCAATTTAAATTGAATTGTGTGTGCACAGTGATAAATAATTATACAGTGACCTCTACTGGTCACTTTTGCAATAACAAAGATCTTCTGCAATAACAAAGGTTCTAAACTAAAAGCACAAACTTAATCATGTAAAAGGTAAAAAAAAAAACGTATGCATTTTGCACATTAAAAACTTTTTTTTAACCATAAAACACATTCCCAGCGTTGCATTTACACTGATTTGGTGGTGATGTGGTGGTACAAGTGGACACAGCGATGCTGCTGAAAACGCTGCTGTGTCACTCCTGGACTGAGAATAATCCACCACCTCCTGTGAGAAGTGATGATTAGAGAGTGACAGACAGACCGTGCAACAACAGATGACTTACTGTCTCCATTTTTACATTTGGTAAAGCAACAATGAAGATCTAAGTATAATGAAGTGGACAAACTCCAGCAGCACTGCTGTGTCTGAGCCACTCGTATCAACACAATACACAGGGGGCTTAAAGGAGGTCCTTCCACATCTGTAGAACGCTCCTGTGGATGTTCTATTAGACTGTGGTGGCCAGTTGTTTTTCTATGCTGAGGTGTGCTGGGGAGAATCGACAAGCTGGTCAGGCGTGTTGGATCAGTGGTGGGTGTGGAACTGGATTGTGTGGTTGAGGTGGCATAGAGGAGGACACTTAACAAAGTTGATGTTCATTATGAATTAACAAAGCAGTTTTAGTAGCAGACTACGGTCACTGAGCTGCTCTACAGACAGACTCAGATGATCTTCTTCCCCGAGAACCATCAGACTTTTTAATTCTCGCAGTGGGACTAGAGGGACAAATAGGACTAATAATAATTCATTCATGCATTCAGTCATTCATTATCTTCCGCTTATTCCTTTACGAGGGTCACGAGGGTGTTCCCCATGCCCATCCAGGGGAGAACATCTCGGGCGCTGGGCAGATACACCCAGGACTGGGTGCCAATCCATCGCTGAGCACACACTCACACACAGGCACACACTCATACACACACTATACAGGGCAATTTGAAGCACTCAATTTACCTTGCATCCATGTTTTTGGGATGTGGGAGGAAACCGGAGAACTCGGAGGAAACCCACACAGACACGGGGAGAACATGGAAACTGCACCCAGATTGGGATTCGAACCGAGAATCCCCAGCGCTGAGAGTCGAAGGTGATAACCACTAAGCCACCGTGCCGCCGACTAATAAATAGGATTAATTTAACTATTTTTCTTTTTTGAATATTTTATCCAGGCGCGGTGGCTCAGTGGTTAGCACATTCGCCTCTCAGCGCTGCGGATTCCCAGTTCGAATCACTATCTGGGTGGAGTTTCCATGTTCCACCCGTGTCTGCGTGGGTTTCCTCCGGGTTCTCCGCTTTTCTCCCACATTCCAAAAACATGAAGGTAAATTGAATGCTCTAAATTGCTCTGTATAGTGTGTGTGTATGTGTGTGTGAGTGAGTGTGTACCCAGCGATGGATTGGCACCTGGTCCTGGGTGTATCTGCCCAGCGCCCGAGATATTCACCCCTGGATGGGCAACCCCACTGTGACCCTAGTAGAGAATTAGGCAGAAGATAATGAATGAATAATTTTAAGACCAGCACCTGTACATAAGGTTTTTAGAGTCTGTGGGGCTGATCATATAAACAATAAGAGTATTCACATAAAATGTGTACCTTAAGTAGCTAGTGAGTGTGTAAAACCAATAAGGACCTAAAATAAATGTTTTAGTTCTGACTGTTGGGACATTTTGCAGTGCTGCTTTGGTTCATTAGCAGGAAAACGTGCAGTGATGTGTGTGATGATTGTTTAGATTCTTTTAGAAAGCTGTCGGTTTCACGGCTTCTTTAAATCTGTGCTGACGTGTCGCACGCGCTCGCCACCCGGATGTTGTTTTCCTCGCGCGCCTCCGTCGCCGGGATCTGGGCCTATGGCTAGCGCGCGCTCGGCCCGTTGACCTGGGAAACGCAAATACTGTGACGTGTACATCCCACCTCTTCCGGTGACGTCTGCGTGATCAGCGGCGCTCACTCCTCTCTCTCTCTTGCTCTCTCACCCCCACACGGCGTCCACGTTCCCCGCAGGAATACGCGTCTCTCCCCGCAGGAACTCGCTCCGCTCTCCGTCAGCAGAAGCTCGGCTCTCGGTCTCAGCTCACCCCACCGGTTCGACTCGTGTTTGCGCCCCTCCGCGGACATGGCTGCTTCAGTATGCGCGCAGGTCCAGGCGGCTCCGACTGCCCCGCTGCAGAGAGGGATAGTCAAGATGGTAAGTCCTACGGACCGTGGCCGGGTGCACGGTGACCGCCGGGGCCAGACGCACGTTGGGGCGGCCTTCTCCAAAACCGTGTGCCGCTGAAGGCGCCGGAGGTCCCGCTCGCGTCGCCTCAGAAAGCTTCTGGTAGCCGCACGGCTAATTATCTATCTCCCCCAACCAGTTTCGAAGTTGTTGTGAGGAGACTTTTACTTTAAAGCCTATCCCGGCTGTTTTCTGTCAGAGTTTTGGACTCGACTGCGTAGCCGGAGGTTCCAGCTCGCTTCGCCTCAGAATGCTTCTGGTAGCCACATGGCTAATTATCTTATCCGACGAGTTTAAAAGTGGGGAGACTTTTACTTTAAAGCCTATCCCGGCTGTTTTCTGTCGAAGTTTTGGACACGAGTGAGGCGTTAAAACACGTTTTATAAGCGTTATTAAACTTTCAGAGCGTGAAGAAAAGTCGGAAACTAGTTTTTTAGCTATCACCGAGCAGCTGCTCGTGTCTCCTGGCGACCTCAGTCAGATTTAAAGCGGGGCTCTGTGAACAGTCACCGCGGGGATATTGCTGGAAAAGGCGGCCTACCAAGTGCAGGAGGACGGCTGCAGAAAATGTGGACGTCCTTGTGGACTTTGGAGGACAGAAAGTGGGTGCTGTGGCGACGAACTGACACGTAGCATCTAAAGCAGAGCCTGATAACACTGAGTAACACAGCAGATGTTTCTGTGTGTACATGTAGACACCCGTGTGTTTATACACACACACAAAAAGTGTGTGCAACTTTGTTCAAATTCCATCATTTATTGAGCTGAAGCTGAAAATAAAAGGAAACGTCCACACTGAACTTCTGCATGAGATTTAAAGTTCCCACTCACAATCTGCAGAACTGTTTATAATAAGTTCCTAAAGTTTAATGTGACATATGCAACACACACACACACAGCTATTAAGTAAATCAAAATACTTCATAGAACCCCGGGGGAAATGGCAGATGTTATCATTGCTAAATTGTGTAAAGTACAATAAAATGTACATTAACTACATGGTGTTTTATTGCACCTATAGGAACGATATACTATATTTTTATATTGCACATTTAAATCAAACGACACACGCCGTGAGGAGGGAAAAATGACCTCCTTTGGTGCCTTTGGGTGGAATGTGGGCTTAATGTGCTCCTGGGTCTTACCAGTGCTCTTACCATTATGGACAATGCGGGTGGGGACATTGTCCATAATGGCCTTCAGCTTAGACGGCATCCTCCTCTCTGACACTGCCGTCCAGCTCCACACCCACACCATCACCCTATCAGTTATTCCATCTGTTGGCCTCTGCCACCTTCAGCCTGCTCCCCCAGCACTCGCCACCACAGACTCAGGGGTCACCGGTGCCTTATTCTTTCTCAGATCCACCACCAGCTCCTTTGTCTTTGTCACGGTGAGGTGCAGCTGGTTCAGCTCGCACCATGTGACAAAGTCCGTCACCGGAAAGTAAACTATTTGCCTACAGTACTTACACACAGAGGAATTTGACCTTCACATCTAACCCATTGTGCCGTGAAACATATACACACACTGAGTGGAGTGAGCACATGTACCTGCAGTGGCGGGCAGCCTTGTATTGGGTGCCCAGGCAGCAATTGGGATTAAGGGCACTTCAGCCATAGTACTCGGTAGGACCGGGAATCGAACCAAGGACCTTTGGGTTGCTGGTTCCTTAACCACAAGCCCCTTTATATTCTGATAAGATGCACAATGTATAACTCTGAACGGTAAAGATTTGCAATACCAGCCTTAAAAACTAATCAAGTGACATCTAATTTCTTTAAAGTACAAAAGTGATAATGCACATTGAAAACCAAACGGCCGTTAAACAACAACACAACGAAATTATATTACAAATACTAGTATTAAAATAATTTATGTAAACCAATTAACCCACCAAAAGTTTTACTGAATATGGTTCTCATTTCAGGTTCGTCCAGATGTTCACATGATGGTGTTTTTCGGCCCCAAACTTATTGAGCTTATTGATTATTGATGAGCTGATTTAGTTGGAAGAAGCCACAGTCCATCGCCGTTAACTGCCATTAAACATTAAAAAATGTTCCCGCAATTGGTGTAAAGTGTTAAAATAGCACGCCGTTAAAATAGCAATCCACCAATGTCAGACTGCTCCAGGCTCTTAAAGGAAACAGCAAGTTGATGTGCTGATTGGTTTAGTGTATGTGACGCCCAGATCACGCCCATAAATCACGTCACCATGATCGCAAAAAGACACACTGACGCCCTAAATCAAACTGCGAGGTGTGCGGTTGACGGCTCACTGAATATCGTTAAAAGAAAGTTTTATCGAACTTGACCGCATGCGTTTAATACATCACTCATGTTTCTCTTTATCGGATGAGGCTCCACCTTTGCTGTAGGTTTAATTCTGGATATAGTTCTCTGTCCGACTGCAGGATGGTGGTTTTGGCAGGAGGGCTATCTTTCAGGAGAACCAGTAATTATGTAACTAGGGCCTTTCCCATCCTGGTTCTCCTGAGCTCGGTAAGTGGGGCTATTTTGGCGTTTGTTGTACTTTCAGGCAAAGTGTTTAAAACCTACAGAGGAAAATCCTCTGTTCATTTTTCTACTTTAACTGATAAGGACTCACTGTTCGGGTTGAGTAAAATTCTAAAGGCACAAGTTAATTTAGACTTTTATGTTTATCTTAAGCGTTTTATCTGATCCAAAAGACCTCTGCAGCCGCGCGTCATCGTATTGTCCTTGTTATGACCATAGACAAAAGTTTGGACATGCCCACTTCTTGCTCCCCTGTCGGTTTCCTTCACTTACCATATGGATGGTCTTTGTAGTTTTTAAATTACAGACTGTAGTCCATTTGATTTCTTGTTTTTGTTTGTCCCCTGTTGTTTCTCTGTTTTGTATTGGTCAGGAGCATCACAGAACAGGTATAATTTGGGTGGTGGATTGTTTTCTGCATTGACACAGGCGGCGGGGGGGGGGGGGGGGTTAGTGCAGCGGTGCACTATAATTTAAACACCTCAGTGACCAAATAATACATGCTCTATGATGCTACAATTGGGGTCCTGACCATTAGAACAGAGTAAAGGGGATGTATACAGGATGTACTCTGGTCCACTAACATGGACTACAGTTTGGAATTGTAGAACTACAAAGTCCATCTTTTCGGTAAGTGAAACTGAGAACATGGATGATAAGTGCAGCTCTGTAACAATCCAGATCCCCATCAGATATTAACGCTCCATCTCCAGTGAGCTGCTTTGCTTTAAGAACAACAAAAACAGTGGACTGGTCGAACAGAATTGTTCTCTCTCACATGCATATGGGTATTAGTAGCATTTGCCTCCTCCGGGGTTACAATAATGGCATGCAAATTAAGTTCTTTAGTTCTATAAGGTCATAAACATCACCCATTCTTTGCATCTTCCATTCAGGTCCTGTCCGGATGTGCGATCATCGTAAGGGGCCAGCCGCGAGGTGGCCCGCCACCTGAGCGGCAGATCAACCTCAGCAACGTGCGTGCCGGCGCTCTCGCTCGTCGTGCCATTCAGAATCAGCCCGAAACCAAGGACACGCCGGACGAGGTGAGCAAAACCCCCTTCATGTGAAGAGTCATTTGGGTGAGGCGTCCCGGCTGTTTGATGTGGATTATTGATCTGATCGGACGAGCTGCTGACGAGGTGTGTGGTGCTGGTTTGTGTTCTACAGCCGTGGGCTTTCCAGGCACGCGAGTTTCTGCGCAAGAAGATGATTGGAAAAGAGGTGTGTTTCACCGTGGAGCTCAAAACTCAGCAGGGACGGGAGTACGGCATGGTGTTCCTGGGAAAAGGTGTGTGACGTGGGCACATTCACTCTTTCTGTATGATGATTGATTTCATGTTCTACAGCTGCATAGGACACGTACATTTACATTGTATTTATATCAGTGTTTTAAATATTTGTTTTCCATTTGCTTACTTTCTCTCTGAGCGCACTGCTGCTTACTTTCCTCTCTGTGTATTAAGTTTACCTGTACATCCAGATCCACCACCATACTTTACATTGGGTGCATTGCTGTTTACTTCTCACTAATGGCTCGATCATGTTGTAATGGTGATCCTCAATTTGTTTTGCTCCTCAGACACATCAGGAGAGAACATTGCCGAATCGCTGGTCTCAGAGGGTCTCGCTACAGTACGCAGAGAGGGGATCCGAGGCACAAAGTAAGAATCAAATTTTTTTCTTTGTTGATTTGATGATTGTCCAAGAAATAATCACAATTATATGATTTATTATGCAATACTTCAGCATCAGAAATAATAGGAACAATACACGGTCTCTTATGGTTGTTGTTAAACATAAAAAAATGTTGGGGTTTTGATGAATATTGACACAAAATATTTAATGAATTTTTTCAAAATAACAAAGTAAAAAGAAAAAAATGTCTCATAATTTACAGATTCATATCCATATGCTCGCGGTGGGGGTTACCCATGCCCATCCAGGGGCGAACATCTCGGGTGCTGGGCAGATACACCCAGGACAGGGCGCCAATCCATCGCTGGGCACACACTATACAGGGCAATTTACAGCATTCAATTTACCTTGAATTTTGTTTTTGATTGTGGGAGAGAACCCACACAGACCCGGGAAGGACATGGAAACTCCACCCAGATTGGGATTCGAACCGGGAATCCCCAGCGATGAGAGGCAAACGGGCTAATCCCTAAACCACCGTGCCGCTTAGATTTGTATGTATTTACAAGAAAACTACATTTTGCTAAACAATTGTTCTGCAAGGAGAACTGTATCTTTTGTTTTGTCTAAAGTTCTGGCTAACGGCAATAATACGTTTGCTTCTTATAAATGTCGTCATGACGATGTCGAGGCACCTCTACGATGATTCAATTGTGATGTTTTTAATCATGATTTATTGCAAAAACTATTGTTTATCATTTTTGTAGTTCTTATGTGGATGCAGTTTCTAAAAGCCGGTGCAACGGCGTCAACATTTTTATCCCAACAGGAAATGAAACCAAAAAAATACTTTAGAAATGACATTATGACCAGATTACATTGCATTAAATCATAAAATTTGCTGCTTGAATACATTCAGTCTGTAACTTACTGCTGAATGAATGTCACAACTCTGAAAGTGTAAGAATGCAAACCCCCCACCATTAAATCATAAAGTTTTCTGAATTGTCCAGCAGGTGGTACTGTGGCGCTGTATTTTGTAAAAGGGTCCAAATGAAAGAAACAGAAACTTTGATCCTTACTGGTTTGCAGTGGGTTAAAATGTCACAGAGCTTTAAGTCTGTATTAAAATAATCAGTGGATACGGCGTTGTCGTGTATTCCTTCCACGTTCAGATCCCTCGTTCATGCAGCTGGAGACCATGCACTTTTATTTTCATGTTTCGTTCTTTACCTTGCAAAATGCTCTGGCTGGTCAGTGAAGTGGAAACCAGTTGCTTTCCTGCTTAAGTAACTATGTAAAGTACTGTTACAGGGGTGGGGGAGGGGGTCAACAACAACCTGTAAATGCTTCTCCTTTAGCCGTAGGTGGAAACACAGACTGGTGTACTCGGATCTATCAGTGTCCTGTTGATGGGTCGGTCGACCCGGCTGACACTCCAAAGCTTAGAGTCCACTTGAATTTAAGGAACTTGTTCATCTTTGTCGTCGGCCGGATGGAATCTGTTACTAGCCGTCGGTTCTGCAGGAACCTTGTAATTCCCTTTAAGATAATGTCCACTTTTCAAACAAGAGACTTAATTGGAAGTGAGATAAGAGTGAACTCATTTGTTTAGAGTTCATCGTCGGGTTCTTTGCACTCTAAAGGCTTTAAAGCAAATTATTAAATCTTATCGTGAGGATTTAGAAAAAAAAATCAGGAACTATTTTTAAATTAAATTTCATATAACTGCAGTTTAGCAGCGTGTGTGCGTGTAGATGCGTGTTTGGGTATAGGGACGTGCATCTTGGTGGTTGCACGTGCATGTAGATGGTAGGGCTGCCGGTTAAAAAGTCCTTTTTTATCGAGTGATAAAATGTTAACGTTTATTTTGATGACAAACAGCATAACTTAACCAAACAAAAAAAAAAAAATATTTTGCAATGAAATCCACGTTTTTATGAAAAATCTAAGTAATGTGCAAGCCACAAATATTTATAAAAACTATATTTGTTCTGTATGGCATTCCATACGCTT
>JAOUQT010068544.1:0-10337 GCA_025769995.1 Xyliphius kryptos
GACAATGATGCATAGCATTTTAAAATGAATCCATACTAATAGAATGTAGCTTTACTCCAGTCAGGAAGGTTTTCCTCCCACTAATCACTGCATGTAGTTGAATCTTCTTACCCGTAAAGGAGTCAAGAGAGGAGATGTAAAAAATGAAATCCTGGCTGGAGACGAGGTAGATGTTGAGTCTAAACAGGAGCCTGGTTCTGTAGTGCTTAACCTGGCATGGGGTATTACGACCTTTGGCCAAGGCCATTGGGTTTTGGGAGACTCAGGAACGGTCATCATCCAAGAGCTCCCCTTACTTTCCAGTCCTGCATCTGCTAATACATTAGATCCATCCTGCAGTTGCTGCTCAGCAGAGTTATCAAGTTTTTCCTTTTGACAAAAAAAAAAACACATTGCATAATAAACAATCAAAAGCAATTTCAAAAACCAAATCAAACAAATGAAATAAAAATATCGGCCACGATGATGTAATAATTATGTGACATTATTGACAACCTCTGACGGCTTCACATTCGTATCAATGTGTGATTATACAATACATTATTTTCCTGATGCTTTTTATAAACTGCGTTCTACAATTCGCCACTAAATAAAAGTATTTTAATGGTTAAAGAAACCGGAAACCTGTTACTCAGTGATCAGTGTTCATTTTAAAACCTGGACTGGATTACTGGAAGACCAGTTTATTAGTGATTTTGCTTTTAATAAATGCATTTATGAATCTTATCTTGTTTTTTGTTAATTATAGTATATTTGTAGCCATTTATAAAAGCAATGAGGCAATCCGAGTTGTGTATTATTGTGAACAATCACGGGAAAGAGGTGTAACTGTACTCCACTTTTACACAATAATAAACACCCTCTCGTACCTTATTACTTTATTGTTTCATACAAAGACTGTTGTCAAGTTAGACTTCTGCCAAACAAATAATATAATCCTAATATAAAGCAAAAATATCGAATCAAGTCATCTCCTTACCTCTGGAGGCGTTTTGAGGTGGGATGGTAAAGCTGGAATCCTGGCTGGAGAAGAGGTCGGTGTGGAGGAACCTATAGAGAACCCTGGTTCTTCAGAGCTTAACCTGGCACAAGGTAGAACAACTTTTGGCCAAAGTCTTTGGGATTTGGGAGACTGAGACGAAGTCGGCATTGAATAGCCCTCTGTACTCTCCAGGCAAACATTCAGCTGCGATGTGCTGACATCCTCCTGCTGACGTTTCTCTGGATGTTTTTGCTTTTCCTCCTTCTTTTTGGTGCTCCTGCCATGCTGGCGTGTTGGCCGTTTACCACTTTTTGAGACGTCGTCATCCTTTTGCTTTTTGGACAGCTTTACCTGTAATGCGGCTTTTAACAGAGGGACTAGTCAGATTTTAAACAGCGCCTGGTTTAACAAAAATATAAAATAATAATACAAAAGGTGTTCAAAAAATAAATAAATAAATAAAAAATATGAATAAGACAAGTAAGACTTACGTGACCAACACATTGTGTTAAAGTGCACAATGTGTATCTGTGTGTGTAACTAATGCAGTACAAAGTAAAGAGTTAAAAGATGTTATGAAAGTGGGTAGGATTTGTTAATGTCCTGGTTCAGAGTCTGAATTGCCATCAAGAAGGTGTTTTCGCTCTCCGAAGGCTAACAGGGGTGTGGAAGCTCAGCGGTAAGGATGTTGAGCTATCGATCGGAAGGTTGTGGGTTTAAATGCCGGGTCCACTGAAGTCACCATTGTGGGTCTTTGAGCAAGACCCTTAACCCTGATTGTTTCAGTGTGTATGTATGTAACCCTGAGTTCTGATCCCAACCAAGTTGGGATACTTGTAAGTGGCTTTGGATAAAAGCATCTGCTAAATGACAAAATGTAAATGTAAATATCTAGTCTCTAATCTAAAGCGAACCTTGGCCATGCTTAGTACTCAAGTCTATTAATAAAGATGAGTTTGTCAGCACAGCAGTATCTAAGAAGACAGCTGTTGTTTCCTTTTTAAAGTAACAAAATTTTCATTCTTGCTTCTTGTGCACAAGCTGTACAAGATAAAGGGTGCATGCTGGCGTGCTTTACGAGTCGAGACATGTGCAATCATTTGAAATGTTCATGGAGAGGACACCATCTCCTCCACATGTAAAACGTTCCATTTTTTCCCATTTACTCAACATTTAAGGTTTTGTAGAATACTACATTGAAATTATTAGTAAATGAGTATTAAAATACACCGAAAGGTAGCATTCAGTAACCGTGACTAGTTCTGCTTTGAGGGTAACAAGGTGGACCGGAGTTCTGGGTTATAATTATGCAGATTGGACCTTTAAGGAAAATGATGATGTGATAAAAAAATAAAAGATTTTTATGATGATCATAAAACAAATGAATCATAAAATATTGGAATTTCTTCCAACTGAAAAACATTTTCGTCTCCAAATCTGTAATGTAGTTGAGATGTTAATTTAAAGAAAGAAAAAAGCTACAAATGAATTAGGATTAAACTAATTTAGATAATAACAAAATGCTCTTTGAAGTCGGTGCAACTTTTGTGCCATTCGATTAAAAACTCCTTTGAGGCAAAAATTGAATGAAGTTTTTCTCTCTGAAAATCCACTGAACCCTTGCTCCCATCCGTTTCTGCAGACGAGTCTCTGCCAGAACACAATGTGCAAGCAGTGGCTGCTGTACACGTCATCCTTTCTCCCACAGTGAGACTGAATACCAGTTCTCACACTCATCCTGCCACGCTCATCTACTCTTCTTTCTCAAGCGAGTGCTGCCCTGCTGCCATTAGACCCACTTAACAGCTGCAGGAGAACGCTACTGACAACGCAGACTCGCCACGCACAGTGTTTGGCTCAGTCCTTCCATCTGTCTCACAGTCATTATTCTCTTCCATGATTGATCCTCCAGATGTTTTCATCTTGCCGTTGTCAATTCTCATAGGGATGCAAGTGGGACAAGCCATGCAAGAGTAGACAGTGTCTCTCCCAGGCACTGCTCCAGCACCAGCAGACAGGTTTCCTGCACAGCACAGCACCACCCTCTTTAATTGTTCTGCTGTTGCACTTGCTAAAGACTGGAGCTTCACACATGTAGAACATGGGATAAATATCGCATCCTTTAAAGTGAAAAACACTGTGCTGATATCAATCATCATATTTATGGATGAATTTCCTAACCCAGGGCGGGGGATTCCCGGTTCGAATCCAAATCTGGGTGGAGTTTCCATGTCCTCCCCATGTCTACGTGGGTTTTCTCCACATTCTCCGGTTTCCTCCCACATTCCAAAAAAACATAGAAACAAGGTAAATTGAATGCTCTAAATTGCCCTGTATAGTGTGTGTAGACGTTCTACCCTGGGTGGGCATGGGGAACCCCCCCCTGCGACCCTCATAAAGGAATAAGCAAAAGATAATGAATGAATAAATGAATGAATACACACACGCACACACGCATTGTGTACCTATTCGTTCTTACAAAATTCAGTCTTCATTCATTATCTTCCACTTATTCCTCTACTAGGGTCGCGGTGGGGTTCCCCATGCCAATCCAGGGGACAATGTGTTGGGCTCTAGACAGATACACCCAGGACAATTCATCCCTTACACACACAGCCACACACACAAACACACACTATACGGGCCAATTTAAAGCATTAAATTCACCTTGAATCCATGTTTTTGGACTGTGGAAGGAAACCAGAAAACCCGGAGGAAACCCATGCGGACACGGGGAGAACATAGAAACTCCACCCAGATTGGGATTTGAACTGGGAATCCCCAGCGCTGAGAGGTGCGCGTGCTAACCACTAAGACACCGTGCCGCCTGGACCCAGTCTTATATTTATGGTTCGTCAAAATAAAGATTTATTTATTCATTCATTCATTATCTTCCACTTAATGCCCATCCAGGGGAGAACATTTCGGGCGCTGGGCAGATACACCCAGGACAGGGCGCCAATCCATCACTGGGCACACACTCACTCACTCACACACACTATACGGGGTAAGTTGTGAGTACGGTGTCCACGCAGTTGCTTTCTTACATGAATTTATCAGTTGGTTTTCCAAGGATAAGGAATGGCGGAGCCAAGTTTAAGCTTTGTTGATACTTGAAGACCCCAATCCATCTGTGGTGTTACATTCGATAGCGATAGCGAATGAACAATCGAACGGAGGAACGCGAGAACCCTAGTAAGATCTTTGGCATTTATAGGTATAGATACAACTTGTGTAATATTGGAGATATAAAACATACACAGTAGCTCTTTTGTTGCTGGACAGTTTACATTGGTCACTCCATTACTCATCTTGTTCCATTGGCTTCCTGTCGCTGCTCGCATTCGGTACAAGGTTCTGACTCTGGTCTACAGGACACTCGCTGGATCTGCCCCCTCTTACCTTCAGTCCATCTTTACTAAATACACTGCGACTCATTCACTACACTCTAGTGATTCCAACTCCATTTCATTCAGCACTGCTAAATGGTGGAACGACCTTCCCAACAACATCCGTAAGGCTGACTCTCAACATTTCCAAGAAAGTTCTCCAAACACACCTCTTCCACAAACACTTGCCATAAAACAATAATAAACAGGGAGTGGTAGCTCAGTGGTTAGGGTGTTGGACTATCAATCACAAGGTTGGGGGTTCAAATCCCAGGCCCACTGAAGTTACCAATGGGGGTCCTTGAGCAAGACCCTTAATCCTCATTGCTCCAGGGTGCTGCATCAACCCTGTGTTCTGACCCCAACCAAGTTGGGATACCTGTAAGTCGCTTTGGATAAAAGCGTCTGCTAAATAACTAAATGTAAATGTAAAAAAAGAAATACAGCCAGATCGAGTAATGCGCACGTAGATGGTATTTGGATAAAAGCGTCTGCTAAATGTAAATGTAGTTGTCCCCTACATCAGGGATTACAGGACACCACTGCCAACCGGTTGCCGAAGACTGGAAATTTTCAGTCGGTGGGGTTGGTGGTTCTCAGTTCAGCAGATCCGGTGTTCCCGATGTTCTGACACAGCAAAAACAAGGTACTTTTTCTAACAGCTGTATTGAAATCCTTTCACTCCAAAAGAGCCTGAGGTAAAGATTTTAATGGCATCTGAAACACTCCTACCAAGAGATTAAACGGGGGAACTGTTTATAATTTCTCAAGTATCACTGTATTGGTGTTTGCTCTTACTTCATCAGGCCTGGGCTGGGTTCCAGCCAAGGCATCTAATTATCAGAGTCGGTGAGAAACACTGTTGAGGCTGCAGAATGGGACCAGTGAGCAGTAATCTTCACTCTTCATGCAACAGCTCTTGTACCACTCACAGATGTGAGAATCAACCCCTGGGGGGAAAAGGTCCCTGTCACAGAAAATCCATCTCTGCTCCATGGCGACAGGGAGCCTAGTGTGTGCTGATGCATTAACGTAGAAACTGGTAGTGAGGAAGAATGAGTTAGAAAAGGGTGAAGCATGGAATGAAGTTTGGAACATCTAGCACTTAAAGGGGAACGGGAGTTGAGATGGGTATCACATAAATTCATTCATTAATTCATTCTTTATCTTCCGCTTATCCTTTATGAGGGTCGCGCCCATTTACGGAAGAACGTCTCTGGCGCTGGGCAGATACACCCAGGACAGTGCGCCAATCCATCGTTGGGTACACACTCACTCACACATCCACACACACAATACAGGGCAATTTAGATCATTCAATTTACCTTGAGCCCATGTTTTTGGACTGTGGGAGGAAACCGGAGAACCTGGAGGAAACCCACGCTGACACTGGGAAAACATGGAAACTCCACCCAGATTAGGATTTAAACCAGGAATCCCCAGCACTGAAAGGTGAACATGTTAACCAGTAAGCCACCGTGACACCCCTTCCTCTGTAGTTATATTATTTGATTTAATTTTGCACATGATGCAGGACAGGGTGCCAATCCATCGCTGGGTACACACTCACTCACTCACATCCACACACCCACATACACACACTATACAGGGCAATTTAGAGCATTCAATTTACCTTAAAGCCATGTATTTGGACTGTGGAAGGCAACCAGAGAACCCAGTGGAAACCCACGTGGACACGGGGAGAACATGGAAACTCCACCCAGATTGGGATTTGAACCGGGAATCCCCAGCGCTGAGAGGCAAACATGCTAACCATTATGCAACTGTGCTGCCCGATACTTGTATTTGAGTTTAATCTAACAACGGTTTTAAACTACTATGCATTTTCATCTTAAAGTTTGTAAGTTTTATGCATATGTTGAATGAAATAAATATTTAACTTGACAAAACTGAGAAGGTGAGTATTGTGAGCATTTTTTTGCATCAACCATCCATAGCACTAAAAGTTTTTTGATGTGTGCACATCAAGACAGATCGTCTTAATGTGAGTTGTAGACAGTTTTATAATCATAGCAGAATCTTCCTAAAGTATTACATATTCTGTAATATTTAACACATAATTTTGATGTGGTTGACCTGAAAGAGAAATGTCAAAATTAATCTTTAATTTGTCTATTATTGCCTGCATATTGGTTTAAAAACCTTTGCTTCCACATTTTTCATTATGGGAGACACACCATGGTACAGCGAATGCCACTGCCATCTCTCTTGCAAGAAGGATCCAGGTTTTCTTCCCAGGTTGGGGCAAAGAAAGGTTTCTTTATTGTAGTGTTTCCCCTGAGGCTGAGTGGGTTTATTCCAGGTACTAAGGTTTCCTCCCACATTGCAAAGCCATGTTGCTAGGTAACATGGAGATACTGAATTGCCCCTTTGTATCGTTTGTAAACATTTTGATCAGGAAATAGACAGCGATGCTGTGAAGATTCCTTAATAATCAAAACATAAAGGGGTTAACTTATCACCCAAGTAGTATGTATCTTTTTAAGTGATAAAATGGTTTATTAAATTGTAATTGTATTATCAGCTACATATTAACCTATGAGGGCTTGATATGTTTCTTATGGAGCCACTACTTTGGCTGTATGTTTTGGGTCGTCATGCATGCTGGAAGACCCATCCACCACCCATTTTCTGTGCCCTTCCAAAGGCAAGGAGGTTGTCACTTTTGATTTTGCGATACATGGTCCTGTTCATCCCGTTCATCCTGTTCATCCCGTTGATGCAGCAAAGTTGGGCTGTGCCCTTAGATGAAAAACATCCCCAAAACATAATACTTCCACCACCATGCTTGATGGTGGGGATGTTGTTTTTAGGGTAATATTCTGTATTTTTCTTCCTCCAAACACGTTAAGTTAAGGCCAAAGAGCTAACTTTTGGTCTCATTTGACCAAAGCACACTCATTAATATGTTTATTGGTAAACTTGAGGCGGGCCTGTGTGTGAGCCATCTTGAGCAGAGAAACCTTGCGTGCACTGCAGGATTTTAAACCATTACGTCTCGTTGTATTACCAGTTTTTACCAGACTCTGATTCCAACTGCCTTAAGTTGACCATTAACCAGCTCCTTCTGTGAAGTTCTTGGCTGATTTCTAACTTTTCTCATGATTAATGAGACTTTACGAGGTGATATCTTGCATCGAATTCCAGGCATAGGTCGATTGACAGTAAATGTGCACTTTTTCCTCAGTTGTCAACTTCTCATCCAGCTTCTTACTTATGGCTTTGTAGCCTATTCCAGCATTGTTTAGGTCAACAATTTTGTCCCTGACATCTTTAGACAGCTAGTCTTGCCCATGATGGAGATGTTGGGAGTGTCACTGAGTCTGTTGACAGTCTGTTGAGATTAGGGTTTGTCAGTGGTCTGTAAAAGCCAAAACATGTTATTTAGGAGATCAAATACTTATTTCATCAATAAAATGCAATTTTTTTTTTATTTGAATATTATTTTATTTTCTAAATTTTCTTTGTTATATTCAATCTCACTGTTAAAATGAAGCTACCATCAAAATCATTCATTCATTTATTATAAACTGTAATTATTTCTCAGAGTACAAACTTTCAAAATCAGTGGGGAATCAAATACTTGTTTCTTACACTGTATTAATTAAAAAAAAAACAAGCTTTCAAACTAATCAGAAATACTTTATTGGAACAACCCATGGTTGTGTAAACACTGAATACGTTGCTTTGTGTGCATAAAGTAACAGTGAAAACACTGTAAGCCTCTGAATCTAGGTTTTTGATTAAAAAAGTTTTAACACAAATTTTACTTGGAAACGTGAACAAATCAGTTAAGATTAAATGCACATGTATTATAATGATAATCTGCGAGTTGTACCACTGCTATAGTTGGTAGGTGATTGAAATGCTGCATTAGACCTGGTGCTTTAAAGATGCTCTGACTCAGTTACAATCACTTGGATCACGTATGCTTTTCAATTTTCAGATTAGACCATTTACTTGGTGTCTAATATGGGCTACCCTAAACAGTAATAAGACCATGTTCTTAACTTCACTAGTAAGTTATTTCAGCATAGTGTCAGAAATCAAGGCAGCAAAATCAACAAAGTAAAGAAATTGAGCAAAGATGTCCAGGATTTTGTATGAGAATATACATGTACAGTTAATCTTGAAAATTAAAAGCAAACATTTTGAAAATTTCTATATTTCATAAAACGTATCCAACAAGGCATATATGTAAGTGGCAATTCTTTAGTATTAGCAGATCATTTGGAGGTCAGGTGTTTTTAATCAATGGAATTTGTGGGTGGGTGACTTATTTAAAGAACAGAGATCTATCAAAGTCTGAACTTCACAATAAGTTTGTGAAAGTGTAACAGAAGATTTGTTAGGAGACTAGACTGGGTAACAAAACCATCTCTAAATAGTTTGGTCTTCATTAATCCACAGTCAGACAATCATACCTTCCCAGTACTGTACCATCAACAAAGACCATGCCAAGAGATCCCAAATAAACCCAAGTTAACTTCTAAACAACTAAAGGCTTTTTTGCCACATTATCTTATGTTAACGTTCATGTGATTACGTTCAGGAGAACACTGAACGACTACAGTGTACGTGGCAGCGTTGCAAGGGAAAAAAAACACAAATACATATTTATGCCCATCTGCAATTTACTAAGGATCATACCATCAAGCCAGAGTGTTGTTTTCTAAATAATCTATGCCTTTTATTGGTCCCACCTTGGGGGAATTCACTTCATTAACAGCAGTAAAGGAACACTACTCTATCTAGGACTAATGCAATTTCCCCCATCAGGATTAATAAAGCATTCTAATATAAAGGTATTTTAATGAAATAGTTAAAACAGAACTTTGCTGATCTAAATCACAATTCGTTATTCCATCAATGAAGCCATTCAGAACTAGTACAGGTGTAGCAAAACAGGCACACGCCATGATAATACCACCACCATATTTCAAGGATTGGAGGTTTTTATGGTGCAATGCAATCATAATGCTTTAAAAACAAAAAAAGTTCAATTTTTTCAAAATCGGTTGTGTAACCTTTTCTAGCTTTATAAGCATCAACTCCTACTGTAAGGTCTTTAGAAATATCCTTTATTCGTGACCTTATACATTTCAACAAATTTGATGTAGAAGAATAGTTTTATAGATTGGTGTTATTTAGATCAGGTCATCTTTAATTTGTTGTTTATTTTAATTATTTTATCTTAAGGTTTACATAATTTTGCCACTCATAGTTATGTAATATTGGATCATTGTCTGGTAAATAAACAATTAGGTCTATTAATATTTGATTTGTTTGCATTGTTTTAGATTTGTTTCATTAAATCAGTGGGTAAACTTTATTCAAAAACATAGATTTCAAAGGTTTAACAAACTTTAAACATCACTGTACTATTGTATGTGCAGTACATTTGCATCAAACACCATTTCTAAGAAGTTGGACCAGTTTGTAACAAAATAAAACAGTGATGTGGTGACATAAGTACACAGATTTTTCTCTATTTTCACATTTTGGTGTTGAGGTACCAATTACTATAAATTTTGAGTTTTAGTCCATTCTTGCTTAATAAAAGACTTTAGTCCTTTTTTTAAATGTCCTTAATATTCTACACTATGATGGTTCAATACTAACTTTTTTCTCATCATGATTTTCCAATTTGACAATGGATTTGACTTAAAGCCATGGAGTGGCACTGTTGCATGTGAGTTGTGTACAAATCTCTGTCCAGCACTTAATTATAAATGCAAAAATGTCTGTAAACAATTTTCAGTAAGAGAGATAAAATGCTACATGGTTACATTTCTCTTAATCGCTCTCATTATTCTGCCTGCACATCCTTCTTCTTCTTCTTCTTTGTCTTTCGGCTGCTCCCTTTCAGGGTCGCCACAGCGGATCTTCTGCCTCTTCGCTGCAGTGTCCGCATGTCTCGCTTTGGCACATGTTTTACGCCGGAT
>JAOUQT010068552.1:0-10337 GCA_025769995.1 Xyliphius kryptos
TGGGCAGTCTGTAAGCTGGTAATGAGCATCACAAAACACTTTGTGCAGAGTGTAAGATGGTGATTTAGACATTAGTTCGACATTTTAAGGTGTTTTTCTCAGATTTTGGTTTTTACTCAACGTCCACTGCATCATCATGTCTTAGGGACGAGGGATTCCAGTTGCCTTGGTAACGTTGTCATGGAGAAATCACTGAGATCATCAGGTGTGATACAGCAAATGGACTTTTAATGGCATGATGCACTTCATCTTTTTGTACCAGTTTGGTGGTTAAACTTCACAACAGGTAAAACATTAGAACCCTGTTTCTGCTTTGATGAAATACACCATTTTGCCATAAATAATTGCTCCTCCATTCAAATGATCAGAATCAGGTGTTCCAATCCCTTCCATGACCACAGCTGTAAAAAATTAAGCGGCTAGGCATGCAGACTGGTTTTACAAACATTTGGGAAAGAATGGCTCATTCTCAGGAGCTTATTGAATTCCAACGTGGAACTCTAATAGGATGCCACCTGGGCAACAAATTCACTCGTGGAATTTCCTCGCTCCTAAATATTCCACAGTCAACTGTTAGATGTATTACAAGAAAATTGAAGTGCTTGGGAACTACAGCAACTCAGCCACCTAGTGGTAGGTCACGTAAATTGATGAAGCGGGTTCAGCGAATGCTGACGCACATAGTGCCAAAAGGTCGCCAAACTTCTGCAGAGTCAATCACTACAGAACTCCAAACTTCATGTGGCCTTCAGCTCAAGAACAGTGCGCAGAGAGCTTCATAGACTGGGTTTCTATGGTCAAGCAGCTACATCCAAGCCATACATGCAGTGGTGTAACGCACACCATCACCGGACTTTAGAGCAGTGGAGACGCGTTCTCTGGAGTGACAAATCACGCTTGTTCATTTTGCAGTCTAATGGATGAGTCTGGGTTTGGTGGTTGCCAGTAGAATGGTACTAATGGCTGACTGCATTGTGTCAAGTGTAAAGTTTGGTGAAGGGGGGATTATGGTATGGGATTATATTTCAGGATCTTAGTTCCAGTGAAAAGAACTCTTAATGCTTCAGCATACCAAGACATTTTGGACAATGCCATGCTCCCAACTTTGTGGGAAAAGTTTGGAGCTGGCTTCTTCCTCTTCCAATATGACTGTGCACCAGTACACAAACCAAGGTCCATAAAGACATAAAGGACAGAGCTTGGGTTGGTGAACCTGGCTGACCTCAACCTGATAGAACACCTTTGGGATGAATTAGAGCGGACACTGAGAGCCAGGCCTTCTTGTCCAACATCAGTTGGACAAGAAGCCTCATCAGTGTGTGTGTGTGCGCGCTTCTGGAAGAATGCTCAAAAATTTCCATAAATACACTCCTAAACCTTTTTGCAACTGCAAAGGGTGGACTGTCCTTATATTTAACCCTATGGATTAGGAATGGGACACCACTTAAGCTCATATGGAGTCAAGACAGGTGAGCGAATACTTTTGGAAATATAGTGTAGTTCATTTGCACTAAATAAAACACAGTGTGCGTGTTCCCTCTCAGACTCACTGTCACTCAGGTCAAAAGAGGTGGTGTGTTCCCATGGCAACCACATCGGTGATGTTTTCAATCTTACGTGTCACACGTGTACTTTTGATCTACATCATTAACTATGTTTACAGTGATGAATCAGGTACAGGAGAGGTCTGATAAATTTAAATCTGTTTTTATTTGTTTTACAGTAAATCAGTCTGAGATTACCTTTATTGAACAAATGACAAATCAAAGATGAATAAAGATTTAGGTTCATCTCCCACATTGATCGTCATGGTTACACCATACATAAGAACACGTAAACTTCTGACTTCTGAAGATGCTATATAAAGAAGCAATAACCATGGCAACTGGATAATACTAACAGGAAACAATCACCTTATAAGGAAAACCAAAGAGAGAGGGGGCAGAGGGTGACTCATAAACACTGAACACTGTGTGTGTGTGTGTGTGTGTGTGTGTGTGTGTGTGTGTCTGTCTGTCTGTGTGTGTGTGTGTGTCTGTGTGTGATTACCACCTACAGTGAGTTTATCCCAAGTGAGCTCTAAAACAGATTAGGAATCAGATTACAGTCGAGGGAAATCTAACCATATTGCGCTTAGCGTATTACCCATAATGCTTTGCAGAGGTACACACTGTTTATACACAGTGACTCTCAAAAGGATGAAACATCCTTGTTAAATAATGTGTTTATATTCCCGGATTTTCGTTTGCCTATTTTTAACATCCGCTCCAACAAACGCATTCTACCTACTCCAAAGCAACAGGTGCCGCTACCTTATTGTTGACTTTCAGCTTCTCTGATACTTCACGGGTGGAAGAAGCAAGTGAACCATTACACACTCAAAATAGGGAGTCGCCCTTCATTAAATTGTTGTGACCCGTATCAAACTAATACAGGACGCGATTTCCATAAAAAGATTTTCGCGTCTCCAAACGCTGGCGCTGTTCATAAAAACCTATATACAGTCATTCATTCATTATCTTCCGCTTATTCCTTAATGAGGGTTGCGGGGGGGTTCCCCATGCCCATCCATAGTAGAGTGTCTCAGGCGCTGGGCAGATACACCCAGGACAGGGCGCCAATCCATCACTGGGTACACACTCACTCACACAGTCACACACACATACACACACTATACAGGGCAATTTAGAACATTAAATTACCTTCATGTTTTTGGAACGTGGGAGGAAACCAAATAACCCAGAGGAAACCCACGCAGACAGAGGGACAAAATGCAAACCCCACCCAGTAGGGATTCGAACCGGGAATACCCAGCGCTGAGAGGCGAATGTGCAAACCACTAAGCCACCATGCCGCCCACAACCCTATTAATTACTCTTTATTTTCTCTGACGGCTTAATTTTTCTGTTATGGTGTCATTGGCTCCTCCTCCAGAACCCTGCCAGTGCACTACAGCAGCAACCCCAGATTCCATTAGCCTTTATGGTGGATTAAAATGACATAAATTATTATTAGCAGAAGCTCCAGCAGGTGCAGTAATGGCAGTAATGAGCTTTGTTCAACGGCCAGCACCAGGTTTCACTTTGTACACTGAGCCAAAACTTAACTGTTCCCACAAAGCTGACACTCTACACATGTCCAAATCTCAAAGCCAGGTGTCTGAGTCATCCCTAAAATGTGAAACACTTTATAAAATATTAGGAAGTTGTATAAATATTTTAGTCCGTAAAGTTATCATTCTGTCATCTGAACTAAAGGTGAAAATATTAATCAACCAAAATCCTGTGAAAAGTTCACAAAATCCCAAAACAATAAAAGAAAACATTCTCTAAGATAACATCAGTTCAGTGCGAACATAACAAAGAGGCCCTGCATCCAACAAGCAACAACGCACACCATTGTGTGTGTGTGTGTGTGTGTGTGTGTGTGTGTGTGGTCACAAGGAGTGAAATCTCCATCGGTTCCATGACCTTAATTAAACACCCACACACACACAAACAAACACACACACACACATGCGTACATACACACACCCACATACACACCCACACACATATCCACACACGCATACATACACATACACACTCAGCCACAGACATACACACACATACACACACTTACACACATATATACAAAGAGACACACACACACAGAAGCATACCTGTGTACGGGGGACATGTGGGAACAGGTTGAGTGTGGTGGGCCGCTTGGGCCGGTAGGTGTCCATGCCGTGAGCAATGTGTGTATCCTTGGCTCGTGTGCCCGTGCCGTGTGTATCCTTGCTGCGCGCGTCACCAGAGGAGTGTGTGTCACCAGCGTGTGATCCCACCGCGCCGTCGACCAGCTCCAAATGAAGCATCTCAGAGCAGACACGCCCCACGGCGCCTGACTCAGCCCTGCGCGTTCTGCTAGTGGAGGGCCGGGTCACATGGTCCTGCAACAGGCAGAGGGAACGAAACACTCAGCGAGGAGAATCGGAGAACTGGAGGCGTTAGAGAACAAGAATAGAAGTGGACACATACACACACACACACACACACGAGGGAGAGAGTTGAAGATGTACACACACACACACACATACAATAGGTGGAAGCTGAGGATTTACAGAACTTAAAGTACACACACAGCCACACAGAGATACACACGTTTGTCTGACCACAACACCCATGTTTTGTTTACATCACATTTACATTTTATTGAAATGAACCAATTTACATTTTCTTGACATTAAGACTCAGTACAGACTTCAACACCCATCCTGTTCTACATGCTCACATTATACCCATAATCCCCCTGTGCCACCTCAAGGACATCACACACGATACTAAATGCACCTGCTGGCCATAAAAGATGAAATGGACACAGTGAGTCAACTTGCTAGAATTGATTCATCTGATTCAACTGAGTCATTCTGAAATGATATTTTTAATTAAGTATGCACTACGGGAGGAAGGCAGTGTGATGATTTGGGCAATGTTCTGCTGAAGAACCTTAACTTTAACACCTCCACCTACCTGATCACCATTACAGACCCAGCGCAACTATTTTACCTCAGTCTCACACACTGAGGTAAACTATTTTACCTCAGTCTCACACACGTCTCGTCTTGAGTTTTATCAGAGCTCTCGATCTCTAAATGAGACTTAAGAGAGAAACAAAAAAAAACTCCTAAGAAACCAAAGATCAACATCTGAGCAGACACCATGTTCCTCTGGGATTTTAAATCAATGATTCACAGATTAATCCAGTTCACTCCAAGACACAAAGTAATGAAGAAGCAAAGAAAAGGAACTATGGAACTACAATCATCTGATTCTGAAGTGTTCTGCTATCAAAGACGCTTTGAACATCAAACAACCAATGTGTGTGTGTGTGAGTGTGTATGTGTGTGAGAGTGTGAGTGTGTGTGTGGAGGATGGAGGGAATGACCCACATCTGTACTGATAAATCTTTAGAGGAAGCAGAAGCCTACAGCAGAGCATCAATGCTAAACATTAAGAGCAGAACCGAATTGATTTGATTTATTTGATTTATGTCTTTAATCTTTCTATTTGTTTCCCTTCATCTCTTTGGTTTTCTTTTTTTTTTTGTATTTTATTTTCAGTTCCATCCTTGCAAGTACATTAACATAAGTATGTAAAGTGACCTTTAAAAAACATTGGATATTGTTTTCTCCATCTCCAGCTCTTGACGCTGTATGAGAATGGTTGCTGTTGCTAGGCGACTGGTTAGAGATGGGGTAGAGTGACACAGTGTGACCCCAACACACTCACACACACAATTCATCTTTACTGCTCCACAGTAGGAGGAGAGAAACAGAGATAACCAACATTAATATCATTACACCCTGCTTAATATAATTATACTATAGAACATTACCGTAATGTGTCTAATATTATAATCCTGCATTATATAATCTGAATACATGACATTACCATATTGTTTTTAATATGATCCTTCTCAATAATATGCTTATATAACTTAAAATTACTGTGGTGTTTGTAATAGAATTTTCCTGTATTATATAATTCTACTACATACTGTACCATTACCATACTATCTGTAATATAATCACCTCTAAACACGATAGCTAATGTCTTCCATAAGTGGAACTCAGCTTTGTTTGCTGCATGGTCTCTGCTTTTTGTGTAAAAGCAAAAGAAAAGTAGGGCGGAGAAAAGACTTTGTGCCTGACTGACCTGATGTTCCGAATCCTACGGCATCATCAAAAAATCAAAGCTCACAACTTATCCACTCAACACAAACACAATCATAGTGATTGCACAAGAGGGTGTGCATTATTGTGAACAATTATGATTAATTATGAAATTATTAATGATTGTACGGTTTTTGTGCGTTTTGTATGTTTTTTTGTGCATTTCCCATATTTCTTTGTGTGTTTTCCAAATTTTTTGAGTTTTGTTTTTTTGTGCATTTGCCACGTTTTTTGTGTTTTTTACATTCATCATGCGTTTTGTGCATTTCCCTCACGTGTTTCCCATGTTTTGGGGCATTTTTCATGTTTTTTGTAAGCTTTTTACATTTTTCGAGCGTTCTGTATGTTTTTTGGGTTTTTTTCACATTTTTCATGTGTTTTGTATATTTTTGAGCATTTTATGAGTTTTGTTTTTTGCATTTTTCCCAGATTTTTCCCCGTTTTTAGATAAATAGATACTTCATTTACCCCAAATGTGGAGATTTAAGTGTACTTTTGTTTTTTGTGTGCTTCCCAGGTTTTTTTGTTTCCCACATTTTTTATGCCTTTTGTGCATTTCCCTCATGTTTTTTTCACGTTTTTCTATGCATTTCACATTTTTCACTGTTTTAGCATTTTGTATGTATTTTGTTTTTTTTTTCTTTCTTTTTTTGTTTCTTTTTTTTATGCATTTTGTGTGTTTATCATTTTTTTCTTGGTTCCCACATTTACAATTTTTTTTGTAACATTTTCTGTGTTCTTCATATTTTTCATACATTTTACATATTTTTTGAGTTCTTCACGTTGTTTATGCATTTTTATGTTTTTAAATAGATTAACGTTTTTTGAGCATTTTGTGCATTTTTTTGTTTTTCATGATTTTTGTTTTTTTATGTTCTTCCCACTATTTTGTGTGTTTTTTTATATTTATCATGTGTTTAGCTCACGTGTTTTTCACTTTTTTGTGCATTTTTGTCCATTTTCCACGCTTTTGTATGCTTTTCAGTTTTTTTGAGCATTTTGTGTGTTTTTTGTTTATTTATTTATTTATTTATTTATTTATTTATTTTTTTTACATTTTTCTTTGTCTTTCACATTTTATATAGATACTGTATTTATCCCAAACTGAAATAAAGGTGTGCTTTACAAGTTTTTTGAGCGTTTTGTGAATTTTTCTTCACATATTTTTGTTTTTCCCGTGTGTTCCACGTCTTTTTTTGTGTCGTGCCTAACAAAACCCCTTTCTAGTGATTTATTTACAATAATGCACACCCTCTCGTGGCTTATTGCTTTAATAGCTCATAGTAATCACTGCTATATGTGCCTTTCCATTGATGTAATAAACTATAAATGAATACGTTCACATTTATTTAATAAGTTACATGGTGTGCAGCGGATCCACAGCTCAGAAATCTAATGACAAATTACGACAGAATTATGAATATAATAGTAACATCAGAACCTGAACCTTCACTTTACCCAGGGGAACCATTCATACAAATAAAACATGGAGACAAATGATGTATGCACAATTCATATTTTATGACTCTGGGGCTCATTTTTGCTAATGTGTGCACAAAAGTACTAATGGCAGCGCAGATCAAATCAGAAGCCTTGCTAATGCACTGTAATTAATTATTCACCTGTGCCACCGCCCACCTGTGGCCTTCAAAAACATTCCATTTTCCCACCTTTGTCCTGCATTGTTTAAATAGCAGCACTGCCTGTGAATATATCCAGCCCGGTGGGCGTGGCCATCTTGAAATGAGGTATGTTCAGGTACATTTAAACGTATTGCTGTGTCGGTGATGGAAAACCCAGGTGCACCTCTGACTAAAAACAGCTTGGACAAAGATTCCTCGCTATCTCGGTAGTGAATCATCAACACAGGGGCGTGTCAAACGCAACAGAACGCTGAACAGAACTGAACGCTGTTAAATGTCACTGCATCTGTACAGAGAATGTATATACTGTACATAGTAGTCTACAGCAGCGAGACCTACATGTTCTCATGGTCAATAGGTAGCGACCTACTTGTATAGAATATAAAGCAAACATTATTTTTTGTAAAAAAATAAACACATTAAAACATAAATATGCACGTCGCGGGAATTTAAGAGCAGTTACATTAAGAAATTGAACCTTTTCCTCATTTAACCAAAATCCACATTTTACATACTCGCCTTCTTGCCTCCGAACATTAGCACACATATAAAGAGAAGAGTAACCAGTAAATGAATGGTTACCTTGGCAACAAGAATGCTGCACGTGTCTGATGCATGCCTCTCTTTTTTTTCTCTCAAGATAAAAGCCAAGTACAAATATATTTTTTTTTAAACTGTACTATGGAACTTCTGTTTTCGTTGTTCTGTGTACCGGTTCCTTGTGGTCTCTTTTTGGCATCATGGTGTCACTACCTCTGTTTTCGGTCCCGGACATTTCACCAGAGTTTGTGCTTTAGTTTTAATTTGTTATATTTCATTTGCTTATATTTTTGCCTACCTAGAGTAACTGAATAAAGTGTTTTGGCGGACTATACTTGGGACCTTGCTTAACGGGCACTTTGACTTCTCAAGGCAAACTTACCAGGGACAATCAGATGTGTCCAGGAACATGGAGAACCTCATAAAGCAGTGCATTGTGAAATAGCAATTGAATAAAGTCAGAGCGTCACCTGGTTCTTGAAACAAAACACAGCCCTGAATTTTTAGGAGAGTTAGTACAGGACTTTTGCTGTGCTGCTATAATAACAACGACACACTGGTATTCCCTATATAAAGCAGCGTCGTGCCCATTATCTGCAATATTTCTACTAATATTTATCCTTCAGCTGTAAAACTGAGATTGTTTCCATACCTTGATGTCCAGTCCATGGTAGTTAAGGCTGATTCCTCGCTCATCTGTGATCTCCGTGATTTCAGATAAGTCCTCATCCTCAAATTCATCTAGACTTATGTCGTGCGTCAACCTGCCAAGAAGAAAAACACCACATTCACATTACAGTTCCACCAAACAGATAGACATCACATTACAGTTCCACCAAACAGATAGACAATGAGAGTGTAAGGAGCACTCGCCACTCCTTACCCGTTTCGTGTTTTTTTTTCAGTTAATTAACTTAATTTCCCTCCGTGTGTTTCGTTTAAGTTAATTAACTGACGTTTTGTAATTGGTTTGTTCATGTGGACTGGAGAATGAGTTGATGTGGAGATACGGCTTCGAATCCCTGTGCACTGAAGAACAAATCGATTCATGACTAGATTCCAATGATGACACACTTGATTATTTCCTATCCAACCACATCCTCCCAGCCTAAACGCTTCTTAATTCCCCAGGGTTATTACCTGATTTTTCCAGGTGTGACATAAGGTGGCCCCAACCACTAGTAAAACCTAAGCATAGGTCCAGAGTGCAGATGTGCTCCTGACTTGTGAAGCGAACGGCATTCGCAACACCAAATCATTTGGGACTCCTCGCGACACTGAATCAGTCGGGACTCTGAATCACTCGGCACTTCTCACAACTCTAAATCACTTGGGACTTCTCGCGACTCTGAATCACTCGGGACTCCTCGCAACTCTGTGGGAACTTTTTCTAAATCTCCCAGTCGTATCTGTCTCTGCGGTCGTCCTCCGTGACTCTGTCCTCTACACCACTTCTGCTGCTCGGACGTCTCTGCTTGCACTTGTTCCTGGTGCCACTCGGGTGAATCACTTGGTGGGTGGGAAACTTTAACTGTAAAGGAGTCGGAATTTCTTGCTTCTTGGCCCTCGCTGTTTCTTTTTGTTTTTCATTTCCATCCGCTTGAGGCCGTCCGTACCCAGCAGGAGGTCTAGTTAATTAGTTAATTAGCTTCATTTCCCTCCGTGTGTCTCATTTAAGTTAATGAACTGACGTTTTGTAATTGGTTTATTTATGTCACCTGACAGGGCCTTTTCCCTTTAATTCTTTGGTTTCCCAACAGTACCTGTCCTTGCTTATTTTAAGTAATGTGTTTTGATCCCTTGTTTCTCTGTGTTTTGCCTGCCCTTTAATAAACTGGTTTCTTACCTACCTGGCATCCCTGGCTCCTCTCTGCGACTTGGCGTTCTCTCTTTTTGGGTTCCGGAGTGGTCATGACACAAAGACAGCAGCTGACTGTTCAGTCTGACAGTGACACACTGAGGTTCACTCAAAGCATTGCAAACCACTGCAGAGGAACTGATGGATAACAGTCCTTCCTGCCAAAAGCTGGTCTCGTACAGCTTCTAAAAAATAAATTCAGTGGATCCTCTGTTCTCTTTGATGTCAGATATCACCGGATTTGCTGTTCATAGTGCTGAGAGAAGACCATGCCAACCACCAAGCCACTGTGCCACCTAATTTTTATATTTATTTATTTTTTATAAAAGAATAACAAATAGTGTATATATAATTTCTTTGTTGTGTTGTCAGTAACTCTACATTTATTCTCTATAAAATGTGTGCTAGGGCAGCACGGTGGCTTAGTGGTTAGCAAATTCGCCTCTCAGTGCTTGGGGTTTCCGGTACAAATTCCTATTTGGGTGGAGTTTGCATGTTCTCCCCGTGTCTGCGTGGGTTTTCTCTGGGTTCTCCGGTTTCCTCCCACATTCTAAAAACATGAAGGTGAATTGAATGCTCT
>JAOUQT010068569.1:0-10337 GCA_025769995.1 Xyliphius kryptos
TATCTGACTCTGTGTTAGCCCTAGTCTTTAAAGCTGTCTGTGGTATTCCCAGTCTTTATAGCTTTGATTCTGTGTTAGTCACAGTCTTTATAGTTCTGTCTCTGTGTTACTCCCAGTCTTTAGATATCTGACTCTGTGTTAGCCCTAGTCTTTATAACTCTGTGTGTTAGTCCCAGTCTTTATAACACTGTCTGTGTTAGTCCGAGACTTTATAGCCCTGACTCTGTGTTAGTCCTAGTCTTTATAGCTCGCTCTGACACTGTGTTAGTCACAGTCTTTATCCCTGACTCTGTGTTAGTCGCAGTCTTTATAACTCTGACTCTGTGTCAGTTACAATCTTTATAGTTCCAACTCTGTGTTAGTCCCAGTCTTTATAGCTCTGACTTTGCGTTAGTCATAATCTTTATAACTCTGTTTGTGTTAGTCCGAGACGTTATAATTCTGTCTGTGTTAGTTCCAGTCTTTATAGTTCTGTCTTTGTGTTAGTCCCAGTCTGACACTGTTAAAAGTCCCAGTCTTTAGAGCGACAACATTTAGTAAGTCCTATTATAGCTCTGACTTTTAATTAGTCCTAATCTTTAAAACCCTGTCTTGGACGGCACGGTGGCGCAGTGGATAGTGGATAGTTTGATCCCAGAGTTGGGGAACCTGGGAGTTGTGTGGAGTTTGCATGTTCTACCCCTGCTTGCGTCGGTTTTCTCCGGATTCTCCGGTTTACTCCCACAGATCAAAGACGTGTATTGATTAACTTGTGTATTGATATTATTAACTTGTGTATTGATATGTGACTTTGTGTATGATATGAGACTTGTGTATGAGTATGACCGTGTTCCTGTCATTAGAATAGACTCTGGTGCTGAGGATGACGTTAAACAATATATAAGTAAATAAATAAATAAATATGCAAAGCGTTCTTGGCTTTAACATTTTGTTAGAGGACAGTAGAATCTCTTGTTTTAGATTAAGTAATGTTGTAGCCACAGTGCCTATAATTATTTAAAGCGGGTCCCAGAAAACTGTCTATTAATGTTCCTTTACCATGTATATAATACCATAATAAACCATAATTTTAAAGTTCTGTTTACATATAGAGACTGAGAGTCATAGTGAAAGTATAGTCATAATATTATAATATATCATAATATTAAGTCAAATCCAACTGGCTGAATTGAATGCAGGTTTGTACTGGTACCTATAAGAGTTGATGCTGACTATGTACCAAGTGTTTCCACTTTTATCCACTGCTCCAGAATTTGAAAATAATTTAAATCATATTAAACTCATGCAAAACCTCATGATTCACATTGGTGCATGAACCACTAATAAAGATCATCAATTATTAACCTTAGTATTCTACACTTCTGTTTGTAGTTGATGGTTTATAAACTTGACAATCACAAGAGTTCGGTGAAATAAACTGTTTAATCATAATCTCAAAACAACCCTAAATTTAAAAATCTAAACCCTTAACCACTAAAATAAAAAAATCGGAACCCTTAAACCTAAGATCAATAATCTTAACCCCTAGCTATTCATTTAAAAACTTAAACACTAACCATAAAACCTCAAACTGAATCTTAACCTCAAAACTCTGAACTGTAAACTCAAAACACTAAATATTAACCTCAAACCCTTGTACTCCTAACCACAAAACCATAAACCCTAATCACAAAATTAAAAACCCTTTTCACGAAAGCCAAAACCCTAACCAGAAAAATCTGAACTGTAAACTCAAAACATTGATTCTTAACCTCAAAACCCTGAAATGTAAAATTAAAACTCTGAACTGAAATTTAGAACCTTGAACCGTTAATTCAAAACCCTGAAATACTTAACCTCAAAACTCTAAACCCTAACCTCAAAACCACACTAAACATAACACTAGGATGTAATGTCAGTACCCTAACATTTAAGCCCTGGACCCTTATCTTCAAAACCCTGATCTCTGACCTTAAAACCCTAAAACATAAATTAAAAACACTGAACCCTAATCTCAAATCCCTGGACAATTGACCTCAAAATCCAGAATGGTAACCTCAAAAACCTGGACCATTGACCTCAGAACCCTGAACCCTAACAATAAAATTATGCTAACCTTAAACTCAAAAGCCTGAAAACTTAAGCTCAAAAACCTGAACCTTAAAATTTTTAACCTAAACATTAAACCCAAAACCCTGAACTCTTAAGCTTAAAACTTTGAACCTAAACACTAAACTTAACACTGAACCCTTAACATCAAAACCTTGAACTCAACACTAAACTCAAAACCTGGAACCCTGAGACGTCACCTGTCATATTTAATATGCCTGTTGATTGATTTCTTTATTTGTTTGATCGTCATTATATTTGTTTCGCTGGAAAATATTCTAATGTAATATTCATTTACAGCTGATTGCCTCTTTTGCGTTGATTCAGGTTTGTAATAAAATGAATTTTCTTTACTCCTCACCAGACATACTGTAAAAACTGGAGAAAGATGCTCTTTGATGTATAACATATAACACCTGGTGATAGTGTATAATGAGTGAACATTTGGTTTACAAATTTCACATGACAGATCTACCAGGTGGAAGAAGAGTCTTTGACATGACATGTTCTACAGGCATTTAGCAGTACTGATCTGCCACCAATGAACTCTTTCTCTCTCACGCACACACATGCACAGTGTGTATTGTTTCACCAGTGGGGACTTTCCATTCATGTAAGTTGAATGCAGGTAAACACTGCTAATGCTAACCCTAACCTTGACACTAGTAATAAAAAAAGAAAACCTTTTCTAGTGAGGATCGGGAAAATGTCCTCACAGGGTCGAAATGATCAGATATTCATAACCTCATTTGTATTGCTATACTACACACATTTGTACTTCTATACACATTTTTACTGCTATACTAAAGACATTTGTATTGCCGTTTACACACCGTTGTATTTCTATATTATACACATTTGTATTGCTGTACTACACACATTTGTATAGCTATACTACACACGTTTGTATAGCTATACTACACATATTTGTACTGCTATACTACCCACACTTGTACTGCTATACTACATACATACTACATACATGCTATACTACAACCATTTGTCTTCTCTCACACACTCACATCTCTGCTCAGCCAGATGTATTGTAAATGTCACACACCAACATGATAATGGACTCCTCCAGTACTAAGAACACATGCCAGTCATTTTCAACAATGAAAATTGCGCGTACATTGTTTTTCTTTTACTCTGCATGTTGCTTAGTGGGATTTATGGCATTCCTTGCCATGATAAAAATCCTCTTCTAATCTGGATTGTAATTCCGTTGTTGCCACTTTAAGGAATTCTTTCACATGGGTGTCAAGGCAAGCGAGCAAGCACATTAAAAAACACAAACGCAAACTTTGATATGAACATAAGAGCCGCATGAAACCAGCAAAGAGCCGCATATGGTTCAAGAGCCATGGGTTGGCCACCCTTTAAATAATTTCTGAATTTTGATTAATAAAGAAAATTGTCTTAATTCAGCTCTGTGTGTTATTTATTTTGTTGCAGTGCATTCACAAGATATTTTTACAGAATTCTCTATACTTCATTTTAGGTTTTTTTACTCACTTTTCAAAATGTAGATTTGAGAGTGGTGCCCATATATGCTGCTCACTGCTCTGGGCATGTTTGCTCACTTTACCAGTGTGTGTATATATAATACTGTATGTGTGCTTTACTTTATGGATGTGTTAAATGTGAGTGGCCAATTCCGCTGTTTGCAAGAATAATGGGAAATGAATCGCTTTCACTTTTGGAAAATGAGGCTTCTGGTCTTTTTCAAGTTAACTATTGGGGCCCAGATCTGACAATACTACTCCAGCAGGTCCAGGTTCTCCTGTACACACTGTTCTTTTTAGGACAGCAGAACCAGGTCGTCTTCGTAGTGTAGGATCTCGTGCAGAGTGAGACCGGCTGTGCAGAACAATCTATACGTGTGGCCAATTCATTCATGTAAATGTTAAATAGTGTGTTTAAACTAAAGCCCTGTGCCGCTCCACACTCTTGAGAAATGAAATCTGTCCTTTTTTTTCCAATCTTTATTCCGCAGATATTGTTAGTGTACATAGATTTAATAATTCCTTATGTTTTACCCCTACACCATTTTCAAGAAACTTATAGTAAAACCATCATAATTAATAGGATAAAAAGCTGTCAGGAAAATAACCTACACTCTAAATCAGGTTAAATAGCTTGCAAATGGCTAGTTGGAATTTCTTGCTTATGCATTTGATCATATCATTTATGATGACATCTGATTCGCTTGATTTATTGGGGGGTCTCTCTTTTTCTCTGTCTCTCTCTCTCTCTCTCTGTTTGGGGATGTGTGTGTGTGTGCATTAAGCTTGTGCTCATGTAAAGCTACCTTTAATTGCTCTTTCCAAGCCAGTTGGCTGTGATTCAGACATCGTAAATGCCAATGCCAGAATACATCTCTGGTTTCCACAGTCCATCAACGCTGTTTGCGTTTTGAAGATTCCACCGACTTCATCGTACTTGCTAATTTATAAAATTAAAGCGAATGTACTCTTATTCATTTAGTTTTTTTTTTTTTTATGAGTGTTGGCTTAGGTGTTGTTTTAGACTACATTTCAGAATTACAGAAGGAGAACTTATTTGTCTGTTAATTGGATAAAGCATTGCAATACTGTATGTAATGATTTTAAAAGGCTACTCAACTAACTTCTCCAGTATTGCTTTTTTATATATCGCATCATTTTTATCATCAACTTTATCCTGTCATGAGGCTGGTCATCTTGGTGGTTGGGAACACTGGATGTGAGACAGAAATATGACTTTTATAGGACACCAGTCCATCCTAGTACAAAAGTATGTGTTCGGCCTCATAAACACGACCACATCACCCCTGATCTGAAATAATTACACTGGCTCCTTCAGTGGCCTGCTGGCTGTCCCTAGAGTTAGACTGTCTCTTTTTTGTAGCAGATCATTTGGTGTGGCTTCCCTAACTCTATGAAACTCTCTATCTTCCATTTGCTCTCTCTCTTCTCTTCTACACTTCAAATTTCTTCTGAAAACTCATTGCTGTAATTAGCTCTTTTTATGATTTGGTTTTTGTCTTTATTTCTCGACGTCTAGCGTACTCGGGTATCTTAAAAGACGGAATGTAAATGGATAAATGGAATGTATTATTATTATTATTAATTTTTATTATTATTATTGGAGGTAGTTTGGAGGCACTGTTTTAGCTCTTGGTATGTTCTTGGGAGCTGAGAGGAAGATCTCTGAGGACAACATGCCTAAAACCTTTAAGCTGTGAGGTGGCATTGCTACCTGGTGGGCTAGCATGATGCCTGTAATTAGTTTATTTTGTATCTATTTTTGGTTCAAAATTTGTTTTACCTTGCTGCTTTTTATTTTCCACCTGGCTATGCTCACTAAATGTACCTCAGTTGGTGGTTACAGCCTGGTCTTATATAAGGTGTTCATTTGTATGCTGCACAGTAGAAGGCAACATTTACTGTAGCTAAACGTGATCAACTTGTGCAACTTAGATGTGGAGTGGTGCAAGTGTTTCAGCAATAGTTCAAAGATATCGCTCGAGTGCCAAAAGTAGAGAAAGCATCAACAAACATCCAACAGAAGTTCACACTAGTGAAAATCTGGCGAGGCCGACTTGTGGGACAACCTGTGTATGCAGGATGTTCACTACATTGTGGAGTTTCCTGATGCCTGTGTGCTGTAATTGAGCAATATGTTATTAGCCAGGCGTCAGTTTAATCTGACTGATTTTGGATTCAAGCTTTATTAGATGTGGTATAATCACTGACTATGTGAGTAAAACCTGGACCGTTGCCATGCTAATGTTGAACTATAGAGAACTATAAAGGATATGCTTGACTAAAATAAGTTTTCAGCCTAGACTTGAAGACTGAGATTGTGTCTGAGCTTCGAACACTAACTGGAAGACTCTTCCATAGATGTATTAGCAAATAGCCAAAAGGTATTAGCAAATAGCCTGCACCTTTTAATCAAATCATGGATCATAAGAAACTAAAAGTTCACTAAGGTACTGTGGCGCGAGACTGTTAACTAATTTGTAAGCAAGCAAAAGTATTTTTTAATCAATACGAAATTTTACCTGTAGCCAGTGCAGTGTGGATAAGACAGCGGTGATGTGCTCATATTTCCAGGTTCTAGTAAGGGTTCTGGCTGCTGCATTCTGGAGTAACTGTAGTTTGTTTATGCACCTACTGGAACTACCAGACAACAGGGCATTACAATAATCCAACCTAGAGGTAACAAATGCATGGACAAGTTTTTCTGCATCATTCAGTGCCAGCATATTTCTGATCTTAGCAATGTTTTTAAGGTGAAAGCATGAAATCCTGGTGCTATTATCTACATGATATTTAAAGAAAAGGCTAGAATCAATAATCACACTAAGGTCTTTTACAGTTGTACATGGTGTAATTGAAAAACCATCCAGATATAATAAAATATCAGAAACTTTACTTCTAGCTACCTGTGGCCCTAATACCAGTATTTCGGTTAAGTTAAGTAAAGAGAAAATAGTTTAACATCCACTGTCAAATGTCCTTCACACATTCCTCAACTCGAGTAAATTGGCATCAGGATTGTCTGACACATATAACTGCGTTTCATCAGCATAACAGTGAAAGTTGATATCATGCTTGCGAATAATATTACCCAGAGGTAGCATATATATATAAATAGTAACGGGCCTAAGACAGAAGCTTGTGGGACACCAAACTTTACCCTACTGCTTATAGAAAAGTGGCCATTTACATCTACAAACTGATAAAGGTCAGTCAAATAAGACCTGAACCATGGCAGAGCTGTTCCTGTCTGACCTCATCTGTTAGTCTGTCCATCACCAAAGCAAACAAAAAGGGGCTCAGAGCTGATCCTGGATGCAGGTTCACCATTACGTTGAATCTGTCACTCCTACAGCACATACCAACACTGTCATGTTGTTCTCATACATGTGCTGAACCAGTCTAACATACTTTTCAGCCACTCCAGTCTTCCTCATACAACATCACAGTTCCTCCCTCAGCACCCTATCATAAGCTTTCTGTAAATCCACAAAGACAAAGTGTGGCTCTTTTTGGCCTTCTCTATACTTATTCATCATCTGTGGTGCTCTTTCTTGCCATGAAACCGTACTGCTGCTTACAAACAGTCACTGATTGTCTAGCATATCTTCCACAACTCTCTCTCAAATCTTCATTGTGTGGCTCATTAACTTTATACCCCTGTAATTGCTACAATTTCACACATCACACTTGTTCTTATAAATCTGTATATTTTCCCTACATTCCTCAGTTCACTTTCAAAAATCTGATTGAATAATCTAGTCAAAAATATCTTTTAAAAGTTTCCTTACTTCATTTTTGCTATTATTTGCTAATTCATGTGTCACAATTGTTATTCCTTCCACTCTTCTTTACCTGTCATTCTCCTCATTTAGAGTTCAGTTCATTAAAATACTCATTCCATCTTTCCCCCCACCCTTTCCTTACCTGTCAGTACATTTTTATTTCTATGCTTGATCACCCTTACATGTTGCACATCCTGTCCCACTCTATTTTTCTGTCTCGTCAGCTGATACAACTTCTTCTCTCCTTTGTTACTGTCTACCCTCTCATAAAACCCATTATAGGCCTTCTGCTTGGCCTTTTCTACCTCCCTCTTTGTGCCAAAACCAAGTTTCTTTGCTGTATCTCACCTGTCCAGATGACACACCAAGTAGTTTTTTGCCACCCAGTCATCTGGAAGCTCTTTACTACCACCCAAAGCCTTTCTTATCTGCTTTCTGATCTCCTCACAGAATTTCCTCCTTTCTCAACTCCTCTCTGAACTCCTCACAGCATTCCCTTTCTCAGCTTCCATTATTTTATCCTTTGCTCTGCTTTTGCCCTCTTCTTCCTCCTAACCACCAGAGTCATCCTGCAAACCACCATCCAGTGCTGTCTAGCTACACTCTCCCCTGTTTTTAACAACCTTATCTACACAGGATATAGTCTACCTGTGTGCTCCTACCTCCACTTTTTTAGGTAATCCTGGGCTCCTCCTTATTTTGGAAATATGTGTTTATCGCAGTAATTTCCAGCCTCTTTGCAAAATCCACCATCATCTGTCCTTCTAGATTTCTATCCTTAACTCCAAACCTGCCCATCACCTCGTAATCTCCATTGTTTCTTTTAGCAACATGCCCATTAAAATCTGTACTCTCTCCTGTCTAGAAATGTTCTCTATTGCTTCATCTAACTCCCTCCAGAATCTCTCATTCTCCTCACATCCAACTTGTGGTGCATAGCCACTGACAACATTCACCATTACACCTTCACTTTCTAGCTTCAAACTCATCACCCTATCTAACAATCTTTGCATAGTCCTCTTTCAGGACCAACCTGGCTCAGTTTCCCTTCCTATCCACACCATGCTTAAAACTTGCACCAATGCTTTGATCCTTGCTACCCTTCCACTTTGTCTCCTGTGCACACAAAATATTTACCTTTCTCCTCTCCATCATGTCTGCCAGACCTCTACCTTTCCCTGTCATTGTCCCTACATTCAGAGTTGCTATGCTCAGTCCTACACTCTTGACTCTCTTGTTCTGTCTCACATGTTTTCCTTCTCAACATCTTTGAAAAAGAGTAGCCCAATTGCCACTAGCACTGGTGGCGGTCATTGTTAACACGGGTCACAACCAATCCAGTATAGAGAAACATTCAAGAACTCACATTACAGTTTTGGCAATTGTTTTACACCAGAGGCCTTCTTGATCCACCCCCTTACCATTTATCCAGGCTTGTGTCTGGCACGGGAAGTACACTGGCCTGTGCTTTCTTATGGCTTTTATAGAACAAAATATACTAGAATAAATGTACAGAGCAGAGTAGGACAGTATATAATAGAAAGCTTCCCTATCTTCCCTCTCACTGGACACTTTCTCAAGCTCTTTTGGAAGGATCCCAGGGAATTCCTAGGTAAGCTGAGTGACATATTCACTTCGACCTGTCCTGGGTCTTCCTCTGGGCATCCTCCCACTGCGGCATGCCTGGAACACCTACAGAGGGAGGCGTCTAGGAGGCATCTGATACAGATGCCCGAACCACCTCAGCTGATTCCTCTCGATGTGGAGAATCAGCGGCTCTACTCCGAACCCCTCCCATCCTGCTACCCTATGGAAAAAACTAATTTCAGTGTCTAGTATCTGGGATTGTTTAAAAAATAGAACATTGTTTTGTATAACACTATATAATGTAAATATATTATAAAGTAGAACAGTATATTGTAGAACAGTATATAATATAAGATATATAATAGACCAGTATAGTGTAAAACAGTATATACAGTGGGGTAAAAAACAGTCAGAACACTGATTGTGCAAGTTCTCCTATTCAGAAAGATGAGAGAGGTCTTTCATTTTCTTCATATGTTACACTTTAACTATGAGACAAAATGGCAATGACAGAGGTCAAACCTTTCCTGTAAGTAGCTGGTATCCTTGATGCAGATTTCCTCTAGAGCAGTGATGTTTTGGGGGCTGTCACTGGGCAACACAAACTTTCAGCTCCCTCTACAAATTTTCTATGGCTAGGCCACTCCAGAACTTTGAAATACTTTTTACTGAGTCAATTCTTCATTGCCCAAGTAATGTCTTTGGGATCATTGTCATGTTGGAAGACCCAGTCACTTTCCATCTTCAATGCTCTGATTGAAAGAGGTTTTGGCTTAAAATCCCATGATACATGGCCCTGTTCATTACTCTCTTAACACAAATTAGTAGTCCTGTCCTCCAAAAAAGTATGATGTTTCCACCACCATGCTTCACAGTAGGTGTGGTGTTCTTGAATTGCAATTCTTTCACCAAACACTACGAGCTGAGCTTTTACCAAAAAGCTCTATCTAGTTTCCATAACCACTGGTATTGTTTCCCCACAGTACAGGTGGCGGGCATTGTTAACCCGGGCCACGACCGATCCTGTATGGAGAAACACTAAAGAACTCGAATGATATATTTCTCAAATGTTTCAGGCAGGATGCCCTATCTGATGCAACCGTCACCATTTACTCAAGCTTGAGAACGGGACTAGAAATACACTGGCCTGTGCTCTCTAATACAGTACATTATATAATATGAAGATAGTATAGAACAATATGAAAAAGAACACTTTGAAATATAATGATAGTATAGAATGATATATAGAATATAGAATGATAGTATAGATAGTATATGGGGCAGTTGTAGGCTTGTGGTTAAGGAACCAGCCTTGCGACCGGAAGGTCCCTGGTTCGATTCCAAGTAGCGA
>JAOUQT010068578.1:0-20548 GCA_025769995.1 Xyliphius kryptos
CTGTCTCTGTGCTATGACAGGGCCTAAATCATGACTGACAATTTTCAAAGATATTATTTTTATTCAGGAGCTTGGAGAGGAAGGGGAGGTTAGATATTGGTCTATAATTTGACATCTGGCAGGGGTTAATATTAGGTTTTTTAATCAAGGGTTTGATAACTGATAATTTAAATGAATTATGGACATGGCCAATACTGAGTAAGGAATTGATCATTTTTATGAGAGGCTGGATTCTTTCTGGTAATACATTTTTAAGTAGCGTTGGTATAGGATCTTATATAGATGTTGTAGATTTTGATGATGAAACTAGTGAAATATATTGACGTCTAGTTGACTTGGATTACTCTGATTAAGATTTACAGCATTGATTTTGTGCCTTATATTATCAACTTTATTACTAAAAAAAATCATAAAATTGTCTCAAATACAACCTGATGGTGGGAACGCTTCTGCAGTGGTCTACTTCCTAGTTAGTTTTGCTACGGTATAAAATAAAAAGGATTATTTTTGTTTTCTTCTAGTAGCAATTTGTTTTCTTCTATTATTTCTTCTATTAATATTTTGCCCTAGCAGCACTAAGAGCTTTCTTATAGTTTATAAGATTCTCCTTCCATGCTGTTTGATACACAACCGTGTTTGTTTTACGTCTGTTTTAGGTTCCGTGTAAGATAATTATACCGCTACACCTAATATGACCGCTACACCTCCACCTCTACCAGTTAAACGAGGCTGGGATATTTAATTATATCCAGGAAGGCTAGCTTCATTATTAGAATAAACTCTTTCTATATTCTTTACTACCACCCAAAGTCCTTCTCAACTCTTTTCTGAACTCTTCACAGCATTCTTGCTTTTCCAACTTCCACCATTTGGTCCTCTTCTCTACATTTGCCCTCTTTCAGGTATGTAGTAACATTGATTAACTTGCATCTTTTATGTGGCGAATGTTTTACACCGGATGTCCTTCCTGACCCAACTCTCACCATTTACCCGGGCTTGGGAACGGCATTAGAAATACACTGGCTGTGCTCTCTAATTTCTGGTTTGAACATATCATCATCTACAGTACATAATATCATTAAAAAATTGAGAGAATCTGGAATAATCTCTGTGCGTAAGGGTCAAAGCCGGAAAACCACACTGGGTACCCTTGATCTTCAGGCCCTTAGATGACATTGCTTCACATACAAGCATGCTTCTTTATTGGAAATAACAAAATGGGCTCAGGAATATTTTCAGAGAACATTATCTGTGAACACAATTCACCGTGCCATGCGCCGTTGCCAGCTAACTATATAGTTCAAAGAATAAGCTGTATCTAAACAAGATCCATAAGTGCAGACATCTTCTCTGGACCAAGGCTCATCTAAAATACTGTTTCTTGATAAAACATTTGCAAAAATCCTTTAGCCACATCCATAAACAACTCCTGAAATTCTCATACAATACCTGTTGTCTGTCCTTTTCTATTTACTCCCTGTTATTCGACACTCCCTTCTACATTACCGGAAACTATCATTCAGCCAAGGCTGGGGTTGAGTGTGGTTGTCCAGCGGTTTCCTTGGTGTTTATACAAACTAAACATGCAGTGTAATGGAGCGGTGATGATTTGGATTTGTTTTTCAGCTGGAAAACATGGCATTCGGCAATCGCTGAGTTGAGAATGAACTCCTCTGTAAATAAAAAGTTGTATACAGTCAAATCTAAAGACTTTTATTGAAAAACAATGTTTGAAAATATACAAGAAAAATATTAAACTTGAAGCAACACTAAAAATAAATGTGTCCTGAAACACTACAAAATTAGATGAGAGACAAATAAAGTCATATAGAAAATGATTATGTTAATGCTGATATACACCCGTGTATACTGTGTTAACTGCATACTGTTACAATCTTTTAAAAAACACATTTACAAATATACAACCACAATTCCAGTGAAGTTGGAATATGGTGTAAAACATAAATAAAAAAAAGGATGATTTACAAATACTTTTCTACCCATATTCAATTGAATACACTACAAAGACAAGATATTTAATGTTCAAATTGAACCTTTTTGCAAATAATCACTCATTTTTAGTTTGATGCCTGCAACAGATGAAGGTCCTGATTAGGTATAAAGAACGCTTCAGTCATTTACAAGCAAGGACAGGGCGAGGTTCACCACCTTGTAAACAACTGCTTGAGCAAATAGTCCAACGTTTCTCAACGTGCAATTGTAAGGAATTTAAGTATTTTTTCAAAGATGCTGTGTCCTCTAGGCCAAAGAGGAACGGGACTGTACATATTGTTATTATTGCAAAGTTGAAAAACAAGCATTTCTAATGGATGTGTTAGTTCCCATGGTATAGGTACCTTGCACATCTGTGAAGGCACTATTAACGCTGAAAGATACATACAGAACATATGATGCCATCCAAGCAACATTGTTTTATGGACATCCCTGTTTATTTCAGTATGAAAATGCCAAATTCTGCATGTGTTTCTGCATGGTTTCAAACTAAAAGTGCGGGTACTAGACTGGCCTGCCTGCAGTCCAGACCTGTCTCGCATGGAAAATGCGTGGTGTTTTATGAAGCACAAAATATGACAACGGAGACCCCAGACTGTTGAGCAAATGAAGTTGTACATCAAGCAAGAATAGGAATTAATTTCACTGAGTGTTGTTAAAAGAAAGGTGAAGTAACTCTGTGGTAATCATACCCTTGTTCTAACTCCTTTGAAACATGTTTCAGGCATCAAATTCAAAATGAGGAAACATTTGCAAAAAACAATAAAGTTTATCTGTTTGAACATTAAATATCTTGTCTTTAAAGTGTATTCAATTGAATATGGGTTGAAAATAATCGAAAAATTTTTGTGTCCTGTTTTATTTATGTTTTATACAACTTCTCAACTTTATTGGAACGGGTTGTATTTATAAATTACACTGGGAGCTCGAATTTGTGTCTCTAAATATTGGGTATAGAAATGAATGAATCAATAATTGGCTGCTTGCGCATTATTTACCTTAGATTTCATATGTCACATCAGCATTCTTTACACATATATACTGTACTGTATGTAGATGTTTGACTGAGCAAGAAGATAATGGTTATAGCGTATGCACCTCTAAGTCAGGACCAGCAGATTTGCTGAGACCTCACCTTTACCCAGTACTGTTTCTGTACTGTGATAAGACCTGTTCAAGGAGTTCAAGGATGTTGTACTTATATATGTAGGAACATAAGTGCTGTGCTACAAGCAACTTATTAATAAAATGGAGGTTTGAGATTGCTCTATATTTGGACAGTTGACTGGGGTCAAGGTCAGGTGTTTTTAATTCAATCACTGCTAATTCATATTATTTAGGTACATAACCTGTGCTGAGTGAAGAGTTCTATATTTTTCTAGAGACTCAGCTGTTCCTCAACTGCTTTAATAATAATGTGGCTAAAAGATCTACAGTCGTACACAGGTTAATGACTTCCAAATGTTAATATTAACTATAATATGTGACCCAATTATTCTGATATTTTGACAGAATCTAAAATACAAATGCGTATAGAAATGCTGTCCTAAGATGCCTAAGTGATTATCAAAATAAACAAAGTAAGATATTTAAAAGCTTCAGAGCGAAGGTGCTGGTTGTTCTTTCAGCATTTGCTAGTCATTTACTGTAGGCTACTGACGCACACTTTATTTCAGTACTTTGGTTTTTTAAAATCAGCTTTTAGATTTTTTGTTTAGCTCAGTGAACAGACACAGTGCCAATGTTCTGAAACACAGGTGACGAAGCAGATAGCAGACAGTCGATTTAGCCTGTTCATCTGCTCCCTGGTTTTTTCTCTAGATAATCACACAATAAATAGGACTGATCTCAGACTATGACCTATGCTGCAAGATAAGAGAGCAGAACCTGCCTGAGTGGAATGGATACAGTCTCGCACAAGATATCAGTGCTCCATTGGATACATTAAACAAACTGAATCGGAATCGTTTGTCAGCCCTCACAGCTCCACCTGGGAATTCGTTACTAATGCTTTACACAATACGCTGCATCCGAAAAGCCACCAGAACTCCTGCCATCCAGGAAACTGTACCTAAGTATTTGGGCTTTTAAAATGTTATTGTTGTTAAATGGTCAAATAATTATATACCCTTACTTTTTTGCACTATGCCATGAATACATTTATTTATAGGATTACCACTAATATATTTGCATTGTTCATGCACTGGTTGAATTCTTTGTTTTACACAGTTCTGTCCTGTACTTATGCGTATTAGCATTAGTTAATATTTGTTATTCATCCTTGGGGACACTGTTTCGTTTTAGTCTGTACTGTACACACTGTATAGGGTTGAAATGACCTTAAAATAAAACCCACTTGACTAGACTTGACTCCTGGCATTTTCCAGGAGCTCACTCTACCGGACGAGCAATCCAGGCAGCAAGGGCAAATATTAATGTATCATATTTTTTTTCTTTTACTTTTTATGATAACAGTAGAGGCAGAACCTTCCCTGACTGCACATCCCTGACTGCACATCCCTGACTGTGTCTGAAGAAATCCAATAGGAACAAGCACTTTTAATAAACACTTTATTAGCATGTCCATTAACCAAAATATAGAACCCAAACTGTACTGGAAAAAATGGCAAGTGTGACATTAAAACACATGTAGAATGATGCACACTATACACAAAGCATTCAGAAACACTGATTATACATGAGTAACGTTCACTACAGAGGCACCAGAGAGAGAGAGAGAGAGAGAGAGTAAGAGAGAGGAGTCCTAATCATGCCACATTTACTTTAGAGAAAACCACTACACTGCATAACTCACTGCTATGAGACAACTAACCATGTACGTGTTTGTATTCTGGTAAAGTGTTTTCCTGCATGAAAATACTATCTGTGTGTGTGTGTTGTGGAGTATATTATTTTAGGCTCACTGCAGTGCCAGTGTGCATCAACTATCAGCTCTGTGATTTTTTAATTGCTACACATTTAATTTTATGTTCAGTTTCTAAAAAGTTGTAAATCTCATGAACCCATATTTTATTCACAATAGATCAGAGTTTGACATTTTACCTTTTCATCTAAAAAGACAAACTATCTCTGTTTGATTAGAAGCAACATTGAACTATACAAGGGAAGAAAGCAATGTACAGTGTGTAGTGTGCTGGAAGAAGAACGTTTCACACAGTCTCTGAGCTTTAGATTGAAATTATTACTGCATCATTTTTAAACCAAAGAGTCTTTTGCATTTCAAGAGAGGAAGCCTAGAGACTGCTAGTGGGTTGAACATCGACAGCTACATCCCTGTTTTAAAACTAATCAACCCCTTCTATGTCTGCTCAGATTCACTACTGTGACAAAGTCCATTACTATATTTAGTAAAAATTTTGTCAGAGATGCTTATGAATGGCTTTTTATGACTTATGCATCTGCACATAATAATACTAATAACAAAAATAACAATAATAATAATAATAATAATAATATTAATAATAATAATATGTTTCCAAAAAAATGTTTGTATGTCAGTAAATAATAAAACATATTACATAACAGACCATTTTAAACAATTCCACATTCCCAACTTTGTAGGAACAGTTTGGATCTGACCCCTTCCTCTTCCAACATGACTGTGCACCAGTGCACAAATCAAGATCCATAAGACATGGATGACAGAGTCTGGTGTGGTAACCCGACAGAACACCTTTGGGATGAATCAAAGCGGAGACTAAGAGCCAGGCTCCCTTCTGGAAGAAGGGTCAAGAAGAACATTGTGGACAGCCTTCCCAGAAGAGTTGAAGCTATTCTAGCTGCAAGGAGTGAACTGACATTATATTAACCCCTTCAAATATTGTGTATTGGATTTCTTATTTAGAGAAAATAAGAAATCTTGTTTAAAACAGCTAGTGTTAAAACTAACATGTCTGGGTCATGTTTTATGTTTTTGAAAATTGTTGGGGGCTAGTTAAAAATGGACCACGGCTGCTAGTTTAGATACCCCTGCTATACACTTTTTAGTTTTACTGAGAGTCTTGCAGAATCCAGCATAGTTCTTCAGGAGATGTCACACTTGTTTTTTTTTTTGTTGCACTGACATACAAACATGGAAAAAGTGTAACATCTATGTTTGTACTGGGAAAGTAAAGTTTACAAACCTATCATCTTTTAGTACAGAGTTAATAACTGTGAACATTTTCTCCAACAGAATTTGTTCCAATCAATCTTGTTGTCCATGTGACTAAAAAAAAAACTTGGAAACATATACACAAGTGTAGTTTTAACAGTCAGGATAAAATAACTATGAATAAATAATGCATCATCAGTTAACGAGGATGAATAAAAGCATGGGATGTTTTTGTATATTAGTTACACAGTTAAGTAAATAAATAAATAAATAAATAAATAAATAAATAAATATTGTAAGACTACATTAAAATTCTAATGCACAGATGCTTCAATTGCTTTGAGAAGTCGTGGATATCAGATTATTACTCTGGGAGACTGGTGTGTAGAGACATGTAGAGATATTATATATACTGTTTATAATGCACTAATGGAAATGTTTGCTCTGATTACATCAGATAAATGAAACTTAGCAGTGTTCGCCTAAAATATAAACATTTAACAATTAACACTTACAAATCACCAAACATAGAAATATTTCCTCTTTTCTATTTTATGGCTTTTCATGGCACATCATGATGTGCATGTAAATGATAGAGGAAACCGTCACGTAACACTGACATTAGTCGATCTCTCAAAAGAAGAACAAAGTAAGAAAAGGAGTAAACGTGTACTGTACTGTACATGAACTGCAAAGCTTGATCTTTTTCTTTTTTATGTTTCTCAACATGAACACAGAATTTGGTCCATTAGTCAAATTAAGTTCAGTTTCAAGTAAAAAAAAAAAAGATTCTTATATTGACAGACAATGTAATATTTCATGTTCACAAAATACTCATTGTACGATACAGAAATAAAACAGAACACAGGAAATATAACAACTCGAATATAATATTTTGTTAAAAAAAAGTTGTAAGAGACTTAAACCCCCGATGTACTAAATATATACTGTTCAGTGCAAAAGTAGTAGACGCCCTATTCTTTTTTATACAAATTGTGTTGCTCATTTTTCATGAATTCTGCATTAACGTGTTACACAGTCAGTACAGAATGATCTCTGGTTGCCAAAAACTTTACAGTTCCAACGAGAAATAACGCAAATGGGATTTTATGCCAAAATCTGAGGAAGTGTGACAGTCAAAGTCTTCAGAAGAACCACATCAGAGTCTCCAAGATACTCTTTAAACCCTAAACATGAATTTACTTATAAAACTGTACAAATTGTGCATTGAAACACAGTTAAGTAACAAGCACATCGCTTATTAAATTACTTTAGTTTATAACTGTTTACTTTGCACATTGCACAAGTTCCATGTGGGGCTTGCATGTTCTCTCCATGTTTGTGTGGATTCCTCTGGGTACTCTGGATTCCCCCACAGTAAAAAAGCATGCATGCAAGTTGAACTAAAGATGCTAAATTGTCCTGAAGCCTGAAATAGTGAAGGTTGCATCAGGAAGGGCATCCGGTGTAAAACGTGCCAGATCGACAATGAAAGTGACGCGCTGTGGTGACCCATGGTGACAGGGAAAAAACTATTTACTATACCCTTTTACATTATAATACACTAATTAGCTGCTATGATTTTTTGAGTGTCCTGAGAATGTGGTAGTTCTTCAGGAGACTTTGACTTTTGCATCCTTTTTTGCAGCATTAATTATGTCTGTGACTACAAAGTTCACTTATGTAATATGTTTAAGTTATATTTAAAAAAATTAATATTTTCTACTGCCATAGTAATGCAGAATTAATAAAAATAAACATCTACAACAAAAACAGAATGCCTATAACTTTTGCACAATAATGCACGTGTGTCTAACAGTTATACACAAGAAACCCATGCAAGTTGTGTAATTAAGATGAATTTTGCACAATTGCATCTTGTACACAAACAACATTTTATTCATGTAATTTTTTCCCTTATGCAGAATATGCAGACGGATATTTGTACAAAAAATTATTAAATATGAGGTCGAGACATTTACCACTGCCTGAAAGTTACTTTGGAAAGACACAAAATACGTACTAACCCCTTATTTGGCATTTCCCCAGTTTAACAAGTTGTTTCAAGTTACTAACTGGTAAAAGAAAACATGGATGAATGTGTACGTTTTATGAGCAGTTTACTGTATATAAGCTATCAATTCTATCCAATTTATTTTCAAACAGCAAGCTGTATATTTAATAAAATAATCCCATTCACAATTCACTAATCAAACTATTTAAGGGGAATACTACCCAGAGTTGAACATGGCTTTGTCCCAATTATTTTAAGATGCACTGTCGCCTTCAAGTTAAAAATGAGCTCATATATTTTATGAAATTGAATAGAGTTATGCGCTTTATATAAATGCATCTTTAATTTGGAAAAATATATTTCACTCAGATCGAGAAGAAAATGCCGTTCAATATCATTAAGTCATTACATTTATAAAAATTGTCAAAACACGACTATAAGATCATAGGCTAATAGATAATAAGTTGCATTACTTAGGTGCATGTTCACACACTATCTATTCACTTTGATTTTGCATTGACACTGCATTCATGTCCTATTATACATCTGATTTATCCATTTGTTTTCTATATATCAAAAGTCCACACACAACTCTTGGGATTCTTTTAAATCAAGGCCTCAATTGTCAGGTTATAATGAACCTTTCCTTTTTTTATTTTGTTGTGATGGGTCTTTAATTTTCCCTTATTTGAAATCAAAGTAAGAGATTTTGACATTTTACAAGTGAGGAAATGAAATGCCCCATAAATAAGCTAGTATTTACAGAACTTACAGGGTCAAGTACACTTCGCTTATAAAGGGAAGATTATTAGTAATGGAAGACTGATCCATTTTAAAATAAAAAGGAGACTCACTAGGAAATATTGCCTGTTGTTATGCATAATGTGTCATGGGCTGTACCAAAATGAACTGCCAGCTATTTAAACAAGATGTCATAAGATGTCAACATTATGCTGCACCAATACCTGTATGCTACATTTTTAATTCAGTATAGCATACTGTATATTTCATCAGAAATAATGAATTATTGATAATAGATTAGATTGATAATAACTTATCTATTATAATATATAATATTATATTATAATACATAAATTCCTTGACTAACTGTATTAGTAGAGTTCTAGTAGAGCTATATGGTCAGCATTGAAATTTTTCATACTGTTAAAATCACAAGGCATAACCAGGATAATAATTCTACACCTCTTGGTTTTAGACAAAAGCTGAGGTTTTGTAAAGCAGAGTTCCACAATTCCAGTCTTGGAATGACCCAGAATTCTGTGCGGTTTGATGATTTCCCTGCTGTGGCTCACAGATTAAACCTGACAATACTCACTGGGTGCATTTAGGAGTCTATCAATGTGCTCCATTTCATCTAAAATGCTGGAATTTTGATGGTCCAAGTCAGAAATTTAACTAGGATGCCAACAGACTTCTGCATCAAAAAACTTAAAAGAACCTCACAAACCCCAACGTCAAAATACAACATGTCTGCTTCATGCATTATAAATGAAGTAATAGCTATAGTAATTCACAATGTATTAACACTTTTGTCTTAATTGTGTCTCATTACATCAGACAAACACTGGTACTGTTCAAATTGTGTTAGTGGACATGCTTGTATGCTACACTGCTAACAGTTACTTGGTGAAATGTCATTCCGATATTGGACTTCAATTTATGGACTAACGCATTAAAACAGAGAAATCATCCAAAACATCAGCTCTGGAATTGGCAAACCCTGCTATAAATGCTCAAGTCGTAGAATTCAAGTCAATTATTTTGCGATTTCTTTCTATTTTTATGCCATTGTTGTTATTCACAATAAATATATAATAGGTAAAAAATTACATCAGATCTAAGAATCTCTGAATAAGGGACGGCTAAAAAGAAAGCAGGACTAAAAAGAATAACGCACATCACAATTGCTGACAACACCTGAACAAATTCCTCAGTCATGCGGTGTGCCACTTCACTTCAACTCTACTGATCTTCACAACAACAATCATTCCAAAAGTGCAGATCTCGGCATAAGTGCGTGTGAGATTATTAGTCGGAAAACAGGCTGGCAAAAGACTGGCGGAGGCTGCGGATGGTTTCAGCTTTGGCCTCGTCGTCCACCGGGTTTCCTTTCAGTGTCTCCGTGAAGGTGTTAGTGAGAGACTGAGACTTGCTGCAAGACAACATGGGTAAGAGTTGTTACTTACAGTATGTCTTTATACAGATTATTAGTTGCTGTGTGCATATGAGAGGATTAGAGGAAAAACTTTTTGGTCTGTTTTATGATACATGGCGTAGTCATTAAGCATGTTCATGTAATGTAATGTTAATACATCTTATTCTGTCCAGTTGCTTCCTGTGGTGAGGTTGGTGTCTGGTGAGGCACTGTTTGCACATTAAATATTGCATATGTTTGATATCTCACTAGTATTCTTTATCCAAACATTTGGGTAAGGTACACTTTTGTCCCATAGAGAATTTTACATTTATAGCATTTCAGAGAGCACATTTGTTCTTCACTCTCTGTTATGTGCATAAAGTCTATATGATGAGGTGTACTGTTTCTTGATGTCTGTATCTGTTCCTTGATTTCTTAAGATAAGACCTGAGCTGTGGGTCACAGGTCTATGAATAAATCAATTAAAACATGTTTAAACATTATCTGCAAGTAATGTATAGTATGACTGTTCTCAGACTGTTATTTTTTATTATACATGACGCACCCATCCAGCTATCAACAATGCTGGAATCCAAATATCTGGGCTATCACTTTGTTCTGACTTACAAATCTGAATCTAGTTTGGCCTGTATGGAATGGAAGTTAAAAGTGCTTACTTGAGCTGTGGGGTTTGTTTCTGAGAGGAGGATGCTGGGATTGGACCAGGCTGGAAGCCTTGACTAGGAGAGGTATTAGCAGAGCGAGCTCGCTGTGGAGATCCTTGTGCAGACTGAGACGATGAGGCAGAGCCTGAGCGGGAAGCTCCTATCATCCACACCCACACACGTGCACACGCACAATTAGAGTTTTAACAAAAAGTAAGGCCTTAAATGGCATTAATATGCATACAATTAAAAATTCCAAACTAGAATTTAAAACTGCAAATAATTTTAAAGGAATATATTAACAGCACTGCACTGCATTTATGGAAGACATTTATAAAGGAAATGATTTCTGATTCACAAATCTTTCGCATGTGAAGATAAAACCAGCTTTATTATAATATTTGCATTTGACACCTACTGACATTTGCATTTGACACCTACTGACTTCTCTCAAACAAAATCAGCCTGGTTTTATGTACTATAGTCTATACTATAGAAACATTGTTTTCCAACTGACTGACAATTCTATCACGAAGTTTAGCATAAAGAGGTGAACCAATATCTGCTAGGTTTTTGGTGGATGCTCCATTTATACATCATCATGATTACATTACCTCTTACCAGCGCTATGTCGTGTCATACACCTTCATGGCTTCGCTTGTTCCTTTCACCTTCCATAACATATAACCTCTTTAGTTTTATTATGCCTCAATTCCAAAGTTTTTTTTGAATGTGTTGCATTATTTATTATATTAACAAAAAGGTTTTTAAGTGAAAACAATCAAAATGTTTTCTTTATACAAGTATCAGTTAAATAAATGTTTAAATGGTTTATCAAACCACATTCGTTGTTATATATAATATATTTCATTTCTGACAGTGAGCCACATATTTTTTTGGAAATGTAGACATCATAATGAGGAGAAAATGAATGTGTTCTATCATATTGTATTGTGTCTGTGCCTAAAAGAAACAAATAATTATACTGCCTAGAAATAAAGCAATTCTTTTTGATTTTTTTGAACTCACCTTGAGCTCGTCTTGGCTGAGTCGTCTGTGGACCAGGCTGTGACTGTCTCAGAGACACAAGTGACATGTTAATAATATTATTAAATTTATCAATATAGTTAGGCTATAATGTATGGATATACATTTTGCCATAAATCATTTAATTGGCTAAAAAAATGAACATGACTAAACAAATATGTTTAAAGTGACATCAATATTGGTGTATCTTTGGGCACCTTGCCATTGGAGGACTGAGGAGAGGTGATGCCGAGCAAAGCAACAGCCATCTTGCTGAGGACCAGATCAGCAATCAGCTGCTTGTCCTCCTCCACATGTTCACCGATCAGAGGCATGGAGCTATTCATCACCTGAAACACACCAGCTCAGACTGTGATAAAAGACCAGAGACTGCACTACCCAGCTTTGACCACTTGGTGACAGTGTTATTATGTTGTCTATTGGAAAGCGCCATTCTTGCTCTGAAGCACCATTCTTGGAAGCAAATCAAAAATAAATATTTCAAAGCTAAAGATTAGTGCCATTTTCCAGCACACAGTTCACCTCCATAGACTCAATCTGTAATGTATATGATGCTTGAATATGCAACAGTCTATTGATTAAGTTTGACGCATTCAATCTTGCCTACTGAAAAACAAACACTGCACCTGCAGGTTTGATGATTGTTTTATGCCAAATCCTTATGCTGAACCCTGTACACTCCAAAATTATCCACACTCTGGAATAGAATTTATTTCAATATATTTTCATATAAGAATTTATTTTTCTACATAATCTCTATTTTTAATACACTTTGTCCATCTATCAACAAGCTTTTGTATTCCCTCATAGTGTCTATAATTTGTTACTATTGAAATCTAACCGCTTTAACTGGGCAGTGTCTATGCTACACAATGCATCCCAGTGCCACTCTACAGACTTTTGTTAAAAATATGAAGGAACGAGACAAAATGATGAAACCCAGATGCAGTGTTGTTAATGCTAATGAAAAGCAAGGGGGCCATTGGAGGCTTAGTGGTTAAGACCCTGGATTAGTGACCGGAAGATAATTATTTCAGATCCCACCACTTGTAAACTGTCTCGGTTGGGTCCTTGAACAAAACCCTTATGAATGAGATAAATGTAAGTCACTCACTCTGGATAAGAGTGTCAGCCAAATCACATAAAAGTAAATGTAAGAAAGCAGACTGTAAAGATGGATCACGACAGCAGTGGTAGGTTTTAAATCACACAGGCTCAAAGAAAAAGAGACTGGGTGTAAAGTTTGTCCCACAGCAGTGACTCACTAATACATGTGCCTGGAGCTGGGAAAGAGGCGTCACCTCACGTGGGGATCCAAGCAGATGATTAGAAGGCTAAGGCGACTGAGACATGGGAAAAAAGGAACAGCTCAAGTGCAAGACTCTTGTCTTGGCCACTTGCATACATGTGAATAGTTCTTTGATATAAACAAAGTTTGGGTCAGAGGAAAAGCCACAAGCCACTAAGACAGAGCAAGAGAGACATGGTTAAGGCATGGTTTCAGAATGATTTTCAACAAATATATTTAACGTTTGCAGGTCTACTAGGCGTATTAAACAACATTATAATTTTCAGTGTAAAACCATAAAGAGCCTGCAAAAAATAAGCAAACACAAAAGTCAAAGTCTTTAAAAGACCTGTGCCAGATTCTTCAAGAATTAGTGTCTGCTAATTTACTTTACTGACTTGCTATATTACTGTTTACTGCACAGGATTTTCTGTCATGTATATATATATATATATATATATATATATATATAAATTCATCTGGAGAATGGCTGTTGCACTTGCTTCTTTTTTGCAGCACAGGAGGACAAATCAGTCTGTTATGCTGCTTTCTTTCTCTGCTTTTCTGCCAAAAAAGAATTTCAATAGTGTATAGAGTAGTGTATGCATAAATCCATCGCGCCACCAAGCTGTCTAACTGTCCATGCATCCATCCATGTGCAACCATTTAATCTTTTTACAGTGTGTTTCAAAGAACTGCAGTGTGTGTCTACTGTATATTTTACTGTATACTTCAACAAGTCATCACTTAGCTGTAAGTAAACAAAAAAACAAATGAACATAAGCATCATTCATTGATCATTTCATTCTAAATGAAATTACGAAATTGTGCAAAGTGGTTGAAGTTGAGGGGTTTTCCTGAAGTAGCAGCAGCAGTAGGGAGGTTCTGACTGTTACTCGTAACCACAGACACTGAACAGCCTCTGGCTGGGCACAGACTTCAAACATTAGCATTTTCCATCCCCGCTGTCCCGGCACACGCCCCCTGCCTCCCTGTAATTTACTGGCTCAGAGTGATTCAGCAGACAACGAGGTTAGATGACGAGTGGCTGGGACTGTTTTTTTTTATCAGTGGTGTAATGTTTTCTCTGTTGCCTAATAACAATAAAATACTGACAAGGGGACATGATAGTACACGTCATGTCAGAACAGGGCTCTTAAAATGTCTCAGGTCTTTGGTCGCAAGTCAAGTACATTCACACATCTATCTATCTGTCTGTCTGTCTGTCTGTCCGACCATCTATACAACCCTCTTTCCATACACATACTGAATATGCCCATCTATCGATCCATCCATGGATCCATCCATCCATCAATAAATTATCAACTTTTTTGACTCAATGAAAATATCTAAAGCGCATAAATTGCATAATGTTTGTAATGTAAGATCTGGCTCTTTCCTCCTTCTCACTACATCCACGATGCTTTCCATGAACATAGGGCATAAACCAAAATCCACCCGTAACAAATCAAAGAAGGAATCTCAGATTATGCACCAATCTATTACAATGGACATCCATGGGACAATCGCATTCCCAGAATTTGGGAAGTGGTAAGTAAACAAACAACCCAAAGAAAATATGTGAAAGATATATGACATATGCTTGCAGTTAAATACTACACATTCCTATAGTATGGCTTCACATAGTTCACTTCCTCCCTCTGAGGAAGCGTTTAGCGCTGGAATGCATTGCATCATCAGCTCCCTGGAGAGTGAGGCTTAATGTCACATCCGGAGTCCAATAAAAAAAATGCTGAATGAACTGAAAGAAATTACAGCCTTTCTGGGTGTAAATGATGTCTAAGTAAGGACATTGTTTTCAGTGACATAGAGGTTGATCTTGTCTTAGCTGAGCTGGATACAGTTTAACTCGTATAAATAAACATCTATACATCTTTATTATATAAGTATATAATCATTATATACAGTAATTCTAAATGTAAATATACTGTATATGCATTTTACTGTGCAGATGAAGTAGGTAGGTAAGATTAGTAAATTAGGTTGATTTAAACTTATATTTAAGTAATATTTTGGTAAACTTATATTAAAAACTACGTTTTATCCATATAGTGATTCATTTAGCAGGATTATGTTGACCAAAGATGTGTACCTGGTAAAGACATAATAATTTGATTACTCTGAGCTTTGCATATTGGGGCATATTATTTAGTAACTCCCATGAATTATTCAGTAACTACATGGAAAGTAATAGGAAAGGCATGCAGCAATGAGAGTGACGGACATGTCCTGAATGTTAATGTGGTTAACAAATAATCTACGCTTCAGGATTATAATGCAGAGTTCAACAGAATGGAATGATTAACTAAGCAGAAAAAAGGAATCATTGCAGAATGTAAATGGAGAACTTGTGAATGTGTTATTTGAATATAATGGTGTATATCGTAACTAATAAATACATGTAATATAATTTCCAAAAAAATACAATGTTTTGCACAATTAAATAAAGACTACATTAGTAAGATAAGTGGTGAGCAGTAAAGAATACTATCAGTATTTCTTGTGATCACATTTTGAATTTGAACATGTAATAATAATCATCATCATCATCATCAATATATATTCAACTTATTTAGTGTCTTTAAACATACCCAAGGATTCTTTACATCAATAACCAAATCACAAAGAGATGGAAAAGAGTTATTTAAAGAGATAAGTTTTCAAAAATAATTTGAATTTTGGAATAGAAGAGACAGAAAAAAAAGAAGATGGAAGCGAGTGCCATAGAGTGGGGACAGCCACACTAAATGATTTGCCACCCAGAGAGACCAGTCTAAATCTAGAGAAAGCCAGGCCAGCATGGCAGCATCAGAAGACCCCTGAGCGCAGGGGAGTGTAGGGGGACAGCAGGTGGGAAAAATAAATCTGGGCCAGGTCATGCAGGGCTTTAAAGAAGCGAAATTTTATAATGAATAGGCTTATTGACAGGAAGCCAGTGAAGTTGTTACAGAACCGGAATGATGTGTTTATGTTTACAAGTGGATGTGAAGATCCTGGTCACTGCATTTTGAATTAGCTGCAGTGGACGAATTGTCTACATAGGAAGGCTGTAAAGCAACAAATTACAATAGTTAATACAAATTTGATAAATGTTTGGCAATTTCATCATGAACATCACTGGATTAGGAACATCGGCAGGTGGTATGTCATGCTATATTCAGTTATCCCCTCAAACTGATTGGTTGCATGGAAGTCAGGTTTCTCCAATGCCATATATCTCACGTTGCTTGTAAAAGATTGGCAACTAATAATCCAGTCCACGTTGTAATGTAGTCCATCCAGGTTATTCTCTGTCTTTCATGTTATCTCACTCCCTCCTGTCCTGTCATTACATTTCCTTCAATGCTGTAATGCGGGTGCTTCATCACATGACTGTAGTAAAGTAACCTGTAGTAAAGTAGCCACGTGCCCGGAGCGTTGGGTTGCCTCCACAGTGCCAGGGAGCAACTGGGGATTATCATGACTTGGCAAGTTCCTTAACCACAAGCCTATGACTACCAATCTGCGGCATTTGTTACTCTACATCCCTAATATGTAAAATAATTTAGTTTGAAGTCTGCCTTCCACCATGATCTCCAGTTTGTCTTCAGTCTAAGCCATTACTTTTGTTTTAGCTGCATTGATCAGCATGTTGTATTATTTACAGATTTGATTAATTGGCTTCTTGACTTTTTTCCTTTTGAACCTCATCACTGTCATCAAGTTTGTGATATGACTGCTTACTAGTTTGTAGGATTTCAGACATTTAGCAATTTACCTATGAATCCAAACGCCAACTCCATGGTGTTCACAAAATTCTTTGCCTGATAACAGCAATGTGTGACCATCCTGTGTAATAAAGTGTCCCCCGCATTTCCACTTAGTCTCAGATTATACACAAATTCTGAAGTTAAGTCTCTCCAATTCAGTAACAAGTATTGATAACTTTGTGCCTCCCTTCATCTTTTTTTCTTATGTTGAGCAATCAATTCTTTGATGATGAGAGTGATGAGCCTGTAATTAACTTCTCGATACACACCCGGTCTCTCTTATTGGGTTCTGTAGAACTTTGTTCAAGGGAGTTCTTGATGCACCCTTGAAAGAACGAGTATGGCGTATGACAAGACATGATTGGGAAACCAGAGAATTCCAAAGGAAACATGGATAGAAATTCCACATGGACTATAACCTGAACTTGTGGATTAACCTTGGGATCCTGTAGCTGTGAAGCATCTGTGTTGAATATTCTACAACTAATCAATACAAAAAATAATTATACAGTAAAATACAGCATATATCAATAAATTATTAATTTAACGACTTTAATCAGCAGCACTTCCAAAGACATGCATGATAGGTTAATTGGGTAAGCTAAATTGTCCTATCCTAAGCCCGAAGGGGTGAGGGTTGCGTCAAGAAAGGCATCCGGCGTAAAACATTGCCAGATCGTAATGCGAGGGACTCGCTGTGGCGGATGCCGGGTGACAGGGAAAAGTCGAAAGAAGAAGAAGAATCAGCAGCACCTTACGCATACCCTGCACTGTGCTTCCTGAGAGTCAATAAGACTGAGTGCTCTACATAAAGATTAGTCTTTACTAGTTAATATTAATGAACCAAAACAAGATATGTGCTGTCATTGCATTACCTTAGAGACAAGGCAGACAGAGATTTCTATCTGTGCTGGACTACCATCAATGTGAATGTGTATATGTGACTGACCTGTCCATTGTGAGGACATTACTCTTGCAGAGAATGTACACAGCAATATTTGCTCATTTACGCAGATGTGTCCTGCGATGAGCGCAACATGAGCTGCTGGGATATAAATAATCTTGACGGGATTCCAGATACCAGAAGTGTTTTTCACACACAGTGAGTAACTTCAGCCAGCAGCCCTTCGGGTTATCAGGAGGCCCAAGAGGAGTTTATAGTTTTATGTTCTTATCAGGCATGTTTCTCTAGACCTTATTACATGACTAAACAATGTCCCAGTGCCATAAGATGAAAGCTTTTAAGATGATGAATATCATCATTATTATAAGTAATGCATGGATAAATTCTTGACTGTGACAGTCAAATTCTCAAGACGAACATAAAGATAAGTTCCTTTATCTTGTTAAAATTCTGTACACAGTGAGTGTACTTGTCAAAGCCTGAATATAAATCATATTCTAATGCTCATTAACACATTATAGACAATCATGATAAAGTTCTGACAAAAGAAATACCATACATACGCTTTTATCAACATTTCCATTACTTTATCAGTGATTATTTGTGCTTTCTACTTCTAACTAGCTAATCTATTTAAAGTCTAAAGTTGCCATGACCCACTACATACACTATATTTCCAAAAGTATTTGCTCACCCATCCAAATTATAAGAATGAGGTGTTCCAATCACTTCCATGGCCACAGGTGTATGAATGCTTCAGCAAACCAAGAAATCTTTGGCAATTACATGCTTACATGCAACAGTTTAGAGCTGGCCCCCTCCTATTTGAACATGACTGTGTACCAGTGCACAAGCAAGGTCAATAAAGACATGATGACAGATTCTGGTGAGGATGAACTCGACTGGCCTGCACAGAGTTTAACCCAACCTTCTCTTCTTAATCCGACAGAACATCTTTAGGATTAACTAGAGCGGAGATTGAGAACCAGGCCTTCTCGTCCAACATCAGTGTGTGACCCGACAAATGCACTTCTGGAAAAATGGTTAAAAATTTCCATAAACACACACCTAAACCTTGTGGACAGCGTTCCCAGAAGAGTTGAATCTGTTCTAGCTGCACAGAGTAGAACAAAGTCATATTGAACCCTATGAATTACCTCATATGTGAGTCAAAGCAGGTAAGCAAATACTTTTGGAAATATAGTGTATATATCGTGTCCTCTATCATCTCTCTAGTCAAAACAGGTTTTTTGCTAGGAATTTGAAATGGATCTTTGTTTGGATGTGGGATTGCGTAATACTGCCTTAGAACTTCAGTAAGGTAAGAGATACAAACTATTACACAATAACCTGAATATGGCCAAATTCATTACTCAAATTCAAAATAATCAGCACATGAAAGTGGAGGGATTCCTTCATTGCTTGTAAAGTCTAATACTCTGCATAGACAAAGTCCACAGGTCAGGAGACTGCAGTCTCACTTTACTGCTTTTGTTTGCCGAGTTACTTTGAAATAGTTTTGAGACCGAATCTGACTTAATCTGCTCAACTAATATCATGGAGTCTTATTTTACCTCACTAAGTGAAGTCTGAAATAAACTCCCTGTAAAATTAGTCTCAGTTCCACTTTCCTTGCTTATTTTGGCTAAAACAAAAAAATAAATGTCAACGTCCTTAGATTCAGACAAAACTAGTCTAAACAGATATGAGCTTCACATTAGTTCGTGTGCTTTTTGCAGACCTTGGAATCCCAAGTGCTATTTTGACAGGTTTCCACTTAACAATCACTGGATTAGGAACATCTGCTTAATCATGTGTTGTTCCAGCATGTACAAACTCCACTAGTTGGTCCTTAATAACATCCTTAATAAGCAAGTTGAACAAAACCCACTGAAGCAGCTCTTCCAGTTCACCTTGCCTTTCTATCAGCCACACGTGGCTGATCGCCGGGTTACCTTCGGCTAGATGTTTGTTGATGGCTAATCCACTCTAAGTACACCTATGATACTGTGGTAAAGGAACAGCCCACAAGTACAGTTGCATAAACATCTGTACCTCATCTACTGTCTTCAACTGTCCGGGGTTAAAGCCGATAGAGTTCCTTGTAGGTTTACTTGTAGCTGGTACAGTAAATGCTACCGTGTTCTGTGCAGGAATCAACACCTTATAGGAAAGCCAAATGTGATGTAACCACAAATTGGGCCACTTTATCAGTAATCATAAGCCACTTGCCACGTGTTCCAGTGATTTAAATAAGATTTTATAATGTGTATCTATGGAATGAGTAGCAGAGATTAATGATGCACCTCTATAATATAATCCTTGCCATCTTTTCCATGCACAGCCTTTACAGCGCAGATATCCAAGCCACCAAACATCTCAGAGCACGAGTCCACCCACAGACGATACCTGCAACAAAAAGGATATTGCAAACAATTAATGACTTATTTCAGAATCAGGTCAACTATTTAACATTTATATTTATTCACTATAGTGAATAAATATAATATTTATATAAATAAATTCACACTTAGTATAGTTTAACGATAACGAAAGTAGCATATTACATAACGGA